>JACEIK010003944.1:131910-147890 GCA_018107945.1 Datura stramonium
CACTACAATTTACATGAGAATGTACAAACATCGTTAGATAAACAAGGCAAAACGACGCATTTGAGTATCACTTGGGCATATAAATATGCCCAAGATCAATGGCTGCGCAGCGTTAGCTAGTGGCAACCTATGGTTTCTGAGTCTTCGAGAGGACCTGGTAGTTCGAGGGTCTGAGAGTTCCTTGCTCTGGGTCCCCTGCAGTCCATAGGGATGGACCGAGATGAGGACCCTTAGGACTTCTTGGCTCAGTGTTAGAAGATTTTCAGGGTAATGCATGCCATGCCTGTGGAGTCATTTGAGTTCGCGGTATTTCAACTATGGGACATAGCAGTGTTATGGTATATGAGTAGGGAAAGGTCCTGAGGTAGTGATGTTCCCCCTCCGACTTGGTCCGTCTTTTCAGAGGTCTTCCTAGATCATTATTTGCCATGATAAATCGATAGGCCTGGGTAGATCTATTTTTTGCATCTAGAGCAGGGTTCGATGAGTGTTCGGTAGTATGCTATGAGATTTGATTCTTTCGCCCGATATGCACCGGCCTTCGTAGACACTATGCCCAGCTAAAGTGCACCAATTTATTATGGGTCTGCATCTAGAATACATGGAGACTTGTGTTACGGCTACACTACAAAAGGACATAGATATCACTCGTATTCAGGCATTTGCTAAGAGTATTGAGGGGATCAAATAGCGAAAGCGGGAGATAGAGAGGGTAAATCAGGAGCAGCACTACAAGGTTAGATCTAGTGACACTCAAGCAGAGTTTCAGGGCGGACCTAGGCCATGACTATCAGGCATACCACCTAGACACCCATCTCTACAGCAGCAGCAGGGTTGTAGATCAGACCGTGGGGGCAGTCAGGACCCGGCAAGAGCTCACGAGCATCGGGTTTGCTGCAGAAAAGGGGGTTAGAGCAGAGCAGACTCACCGTGCCACATTGTCCTATCTACCATCAACGTCATTTTTGGGCATGTAGGTATGGTTCTACTGCTTGTTACACATGTGGACAAGAGGTTCACATTATGAGAGACTGTTCAGCTAGAGGTCAGGGTGATCGGGACCGACATGACAGATCTTCAGTAGGGTCACATGCCCCAACACCTTCAGTAGGGTGCAGGACCTTAACTCCAGTCGGCAGAGGCCGAGGCAGCTCAGGGGCATCTAGTTCAGGCACCAATCCATATCGCACATATGCTTTACCGGGGCGACAAGAGTCAGAGTCGTCGTCGGATGTTGTGACAGGTATGTTGGACATTTGTTCTCATTCAATTTATGTTTTGATAGACCCAGATTCCACTTTGTCTTATGTTACACCATTAGTGGCCCGAAAGTTCAGTATAACGCCATAATTGCTTCAATGACCTTTTTTAATATCCACGCCCGTCAGTGACCCTATTATAGCTAAACAGATCTACCAGGGTTGCACGGTAGAGGTTATTGGTCACCAGACTTTGGTAGATTTAGTGGAACTAGAAATGATTAATTTTGATGCAATAATGGGCATGGATTGGATAGCGCCATGTTATGCCATTGTAGAATGTCGGACCAAGACTGTCCAATTTCACTTTCCAGGGGAGGTAGTGCGAGAGTGGGAAGGCAATGCAGCCACGCCAAAAGGTAGGTTTATATCCTATCTTCGAGTAAGGAAGTTGATAGAAAAGGGTTGAATTTATCATATTGTCAGGGTTCAGGTTGTTCAAGCAGAATCCCCGACTCTCCAATCTATTCCTGTGGTCAATGAATTTCCATATGTGTTTCCATATGAACTCCTTGGTATCCCTCCAGAAAGGGAAATCAATTTCTCTATTGACCTGCTACCAGGTACTCAACCTATATCCATCGCTCCATACCAAATAGATCCTGCTGAGCTTAGAGAATTGAAAGAATAGTTGAAAGATCTTCTAGATAAAGCTTTCATCAAGCCGAGTACTTCACTGTGGGTGCAGCAATTTTATTTGTAAGGAAGAAAGATGGCTCCATCCGCACGTGTATAAATTACCGGCAGTTGAATAAAGTTACCATCAAGAATAAATACTTGCTTCCCAGGATAGATGATTTGTTTGACCAGCTACAAGGGGCAAGATACTTGTCCAAAATTAATTTAAGGTCAGGGTATCACCGGGTACGGGTTTGGGAGAGAGATATCCCAAAGATAGCTTTTAGGACAAGGTATGGTCATTTTGAATTCCTAGTTATGTCCTTCGGGCTGACGAACACCCCAACAGTGTTCATGAATTTGATGAACAACATCTTTAAGTCGTATTTGGATCTATTTTTGATAGTATTCATTGATGACATTCTAGTGTACTCCCTTTCAGAAGAAGAACACCGAGAACATTTGCGAATGGTGCTCTAGATTCTCAGGGATTGCCAGTTGTATGCAAAATTTTCTCAGTGTGAGTTTAGGATGAATTTTGTAGCCTATCTAGGCCATATTGTGTCAGATGCTGGTATTCAGGTCGATTCACAAAAAATTGAGGCAGTAAAGACCTGGCCTAGACCTACAACTCCAACTGGGGTACATAGTTTCTTGGGGTTAGTCGGATACTACAGAAGGTTTGTAGAAGGTTTTTCTACTTTATCAACGCCTTTGACCAAACTTACCTAGAAAGCAGCCAAATTTCACTGGACTAAAATGTGTGAACAGAGTTTTCAAGAGTTGAAAAATAGATTGAAGTCAGAACCAATACTAGCTTTGCCAGAAGGTTTAGAGGGTTCTGCTATTGTGATGCTTCAGGCGTTGGGTTAGGGTGTGTTCTGATGCAGCACGGTAAGGTAATTACTTATGCTTCGAGGCAGCGGAGGAAACATGCAAAGATTTACCCCATCCATGATCTGGAGATAGTTGTAGTAGTTCATGCCTTAAAAATATGGAGGCACTATCTGTATGGTGTGCATGTCGATATCTTCACTGATTATAAGAGCCTCCAGTATATCTTTACACAAAAAGAGTTGAATCTGCGACAGCGTCACTTGTTATAATTGTTGAAGGACTACGATGTGAATATTTTATATCATCCAGGGAAGGCTAATATTGTATCATATTCCCTTAGTCGTACATCAATGGGGAGTTTAGCACATTTGAGGCCCGAACAGCGTGAGCTGGCCTGAGAATTGCACCAGTTAGCCAGCTTAGTCGTCCGAATAGTAGACTCAGGAGATAGTGGGCCAATGATTCAGAATATCACAGTATCAACCCTGGTTGTAGAGGTAAAAGAACAACAGTATGAAGATCCTAATCTAGTACGACTCAGAGATAAGGTACAACAAGGTGAAGTATCCGATTTCGAGATAACTAAAGACGGGCTCCTAAGATTTAGCGGTCGCCTTTGCGTCCTAGATGTAGCACAGCTCCGACAGTAGATTATGGCTTAGGTACACTACTCTCGATACTCTTTTCATTTGGGTTCGAATAAAATAGATTTGTTGGTGGCCTGGAATGAAAAAGGGTGTAGCGGAATTTGTAGCACAATGCCCTAATTGCTAGCAAGTAAAGGCTGAACACCAAAAACCTGACGGGTTAACACAAGAGATAGTGGTACCTATGTGGAAATGGGAAGCAATCAACATGGATTTTGTGATAGGATTACCCCGTACCAGGCGTAGATTTGATTCCATCTGGGTGATTATCGACAGATTAACGAAGTCAGCTCAATTTCTACCAGTTAGGACCACCTTCTCGGCCGATGATTATGTTGAGCTATATATTAGGGAGATAGTTCAGTTACATGGTTTCCCAACATCTATCATTTTTTATAGTGGGGCACAATTCACAGCTAGATTTTGGCAGTCATTTCAAAGAGGTTTGGGGACACAGGTTAATTTGAGTAGGGCATTTCACCCGCAAATAGATGGGCAGGCAGAACATACAATTCAGACGCTCGAGGATATGTTAAAGGCATGTGTGCTAGTCTTCTAGGGCATTTGGGATGAACATTTACCCCTTATTGAATTTTCTTATAACAACAGTTACCATTCGGCAATCAGATGGCGTCGTATGAGGTTTATATGGGTGAAAATATAGGGCCCCCATTGGATGTTTTAAGGTAGGAGAATCAGAGTTAATTGGACCAGAAATGATCCATCAATCGGAGGAGAAAGTAAAGCTCATCAGAGAGCGCTTGCTGACAGCTCAGAGTCGCCAAAAATCCTATTCTTATGTGCGACATAGGGACTTGGAATTCAATGTTGCTGACTGGGTATTTATGGAAGTTTCATCAATGAAGGGCGTAATAAGGTTTTGTAAAAAGGGCAAGCTTAGCCCTAGGTTTGTTGGGCCATATCGGATCCTTCGAAGAATAGGCCATGTGGCATATGAGCTAGACTTACCTCCAGAGTTAGAATTTGTTCACCCGGTCTTTCACATGTCAATGCTGCGAAAGTGTATAGTGGACCCGTCCTGAGTCGTGCCAATTGAGGACGTTCAGTTACTAAGAAGTTAGCCTACGAAGAAGTTCCATTGGCCATATTAGATCATTAGGTTCATAGGTTGAGAACAAAAGATGTCACCTCTGTTAAAGTATTATGGAGGAACAGGTATAAAGAAGAAATGACTTTGGAGGCTGAGGATGATATGAGGTCTAGATATCCTCACCTATTCCTGGGTTGATCTTGACTATGTATTCAAGGTAAAATTATTGTTCAGTCCTTATTTTACTACTTGTGTTATCTATACTACTCAGTTGGCTACCTCTTTGCTGTGAAATGGTTGTTATGGCATCCTGTGAGATGCATGTGTTGGAGTTTTCTGCGTTTCAGGTTTTCGGATAGTCCATATTGTAGGGGAGACTCTGCCAAATTTTTTTCCCAGAATACTAGTTAAAAGAATTAACCCCTGCAAGTTTAGCATTTGAAGACGAATGTTCCTGGGAGGAGGATGTTATACCGTGCACGTTCCTATTGTTCATCGGTGCGTTATGATGTTGCCCAAATTACACCTCGCAATTGAGATATAAAGCGGTCGCTATAAAATATAGAACCCAACAAAGGTTGAGGTCGATCCCACAGGGCATATGGAAAGAACTTAAGTTAATGTGATCAGCTATTACTATTGGATTGCTTATTTCCTAGAGGGAAAGAAATAAAATAATAAACAAGAGTAAAAACTATTAGATGTTTAAATTAATTTTGCTTTGTATTCAATCAACAAATACACTAGGATTGTGTTCCCCATGGCTTCATAACTACAAGGCTTTAACACTAGTGATCTATTATGGTNCAAGGACATTTACCTCTCCAGCCTCATTCATGGCTTCATAACTACAAGGCTTTAACACTAGTGATCTATTATGGTGTTTAACATGCAATATTGGTAAGTTAAGTTCACCTAAATGGTTGGTCCCCTATGTAGATGATTATCACCACACAACTTGGTCCATCTACGGGTGTATGCTTAATTAACCCTTACCCTTAATATCGGATTAGCTATTCCCGGACAAGTTCAAACTATTAGATGAGGGTTGATAGCCTCAAATCTCCGTTGTTGATCCCTTTTCCCATTCACTACCCCCTTGATCTTGTAAGTAAGAATAAGGCAAGTTCCAAACTTTACAACCGTTAAGAAATAATTAAAATGACAGGAAAAACAATACATGCATTAAACCCCGTTCAATATTTAGTAAGTGTTTTACCTATGTGTGTTAATTCATCATGGTTCCCACAACCCTATTTATTGGTTTAGCTACTCATGCTTGTATAATCAAAATCACAAGATATAGAAGAAATC
This sequence comes from Datura stramonium, assembly GCA_018107945.1. Taxonomy (NCBI): domain Eukaryota; kingdom Viridiplantae; phylum Streptophyta; class Magnoliopsida; order Solanales; family Solanaceae; genus Datura; species Datura stramonium. Next base: position 137,637 of record JACEIK010003944.1, read on the forward strand.
ATAATTATAACTTAAAAAGTTTCGTAGAAGAAAACCACGTGACTTGAATAAAACTCCAAAATCAAAGAACAAAAATCCAAGGTTGTTTTAATCCTCCAAATTCAAGAACAAAATTATAAACTCCATTTCTTGAAACTTGATGGCAGTCAATAACACCTAAAAGTAATGTTTAAAGTTGTAAAAATTCATAAATTGTAAAATAAACCTAAACAAATTATTTATAGACATGAAACAAATCCTTTTCTAAATCAATTAGGATTCTGGTGTCGGCAGGTACCACGGTCCGTTGGTAGGTTCAAGGGATTGTTAAAGTGTCCGTTGTTCCAGTTGTTGCTTCCCTTAGCCTTGTCTCCTTTCAGCATATGGACCCAAACAACAGCTCGTTGTAAGATCCTATGAGCCATTTATCCTGTTCATTGTTTCTTGGCCTCTTGATCATTGTTTCTGAACCTAAAGGTACGAGCACTCAGAATGATCCGTCCTTAGAAAGTACGGTCCATCCTGTTTGTCCGTTGTATGCAGCCCGTTCTTGGTCAATTTCTATGATTCTTTCCACGACCATACAAGAAGGTCCGTTGTAAGTTCACATGACCCATAGGAACCATCCATATTATGAGATTTCAGTTTGACATTATTTTATGTATCTTCCCATGATCGATCAAAATGACCCGTTGTAAGCTAGTATGATCCATGGGTTTCATCAGTTGCTTAGCACTCTGCTTAACAACTTCTCCGAATTACATGCAACAGATGTATAGGACGGCCGATGGTAAGAACCAACGGTCCGTAGTGCAGCTCGTCTGAGGCATCTTTTTCTGTGTTCAGTTCTTTTTCTAAACATTTATTCCTACGACCCGTTTTACTTGCAAAACTACCAAAACACGTCATATCCACATAAATATAACTAAAATTGTGCACATTCACAGATTTTTAAGCGTCACTAGTGCCATAAATTCACGGCACATCAAAACCCTCAACTTAGCATGTTTGCATGTCCTCACGCAAACAAAATAAAATCAACCCATGGCGACGCTTAACTTGAGGAAACTTAGGAGATGCATAGCAGTCCAAACTCATAAAACAGACAAAATGTTCACTCAATCAACCTCCATTCTACCGAGTTAAAATAGAACTCGGTGTAACAACTCAACACTTCTCAACATGACACAATAGGATCAAAGGATGGCACCATATTATCACTACACAACAAAGCACACACAACTGGCATTTCCCCTAGACAGCTCGAAATTAACCCAGTAATCATGCGTGCTCACCATAAAGAAGTCCCGCACTCACATATATACACATGATCATGCCAATGTTTATCTTGGGACTAGGAAATAACTTACTCACGCTCACAAAGAAATTCTAACTATGCAATAAAATACCATAAGCCTTCCTTTACTTTCAATACCTCAGTTTTCAGATGGTTGAACTAGGATTACTATAGGACTTTTTCATCTTGTAATGTAGGCTCGCGGTTTGGTATGGTAAATATGGGAATACTAACTTAACTCTCCTTGGCAGTACACTAACTTTGCCTCTACTTAACCTATTTTTCACTTCACTCCCTTTTTCCTCTGCTTCTTCTTCTTTTATTTTCTTTTGCAACTACGAATGCGGTGTTTCATGTTTCAAGTATTCATTACTTTCACTTTTTTTTTCTTCTCTTTCTCTTTTTCTCTTTAACAACATATATATATATATATTTCGCACACTGCACCCACTCTTTCATGTTCATTACTCCATTTCACTCCACCCTACTCTTCTTAATCTCCCCTATGATAGCCACCCTCAACTTAGGCGATTCACCTGAGTTGAGGTTCACAGTGTCCAAGGAGGGACCAGGGCCAAAACATATTCATTTTAATCAAAGCAGGAAGGTGAATTGGTGTAAACAAAAAGAAAGGTCAATTTAAGCTCAAAAATTTGGATCAAGTGATATTTATTTTATTTTGGTAGGTCTTCCAATGCTAAAGTGGACTCATTCATCAAAAATGTCCTATGGTCCTTTCCTAGTTTCCCATCTTCTACCTCGATACGACTGACCAGGCAAGTTCTAGATTGACACACACAGCAGAATTCAGTTATTTAACCTTACTCACACAAGCACTTGATTACACAACTAAGTTCCAACCACCAGGTTCATGCACAGTGTTGACATTAATTATCCTAGCAACCTACAGCACCATACAAAGATCTATAATGGTCACGCCTCACAGTTCAAGTATATTCACACAAAAGCATTTAGGAGGGGCATCATTTTCACATACATCACAAAATTAGTTCATCACATACTTTATTTGATTGCTCATATGCCTCATATTTTCTTCCAGTTAACCAACAAAACAAAATAAAACAAACACCCTAAACATGCCGGTTCTATTAGATAAAGAACACCCGAGGGAAAAGATATCCAGCAAGAAAAACCCTCGAGTTATATTCACAAAAATTAAAATCAAGTACTACCCTACCCCCATCAAAAAGATCATGCGACGTCCTCGACATATTCAAAAGGTAAGGCATGAGAATATGACCGTACCTAGGCATCCAATATGCTAGTGGCCTGGTCACCGAGGGATGCAGATGCAACCCCAGAATCCTCAACAGCTGGAGTCTAAGTCACGACTCCAACTTATGTAGCAGTGGAATCAGTTTTGGCCTGTGCGTTCTCTGAAGTTGTCCGCACAGGAGAATTAACTGTGTGCCCTCTCTCCTCGAGCACATCCCACGCACTAGAGCTGCCGGCACCTTTAACCCGCTCCATTATCTCTCTCACGCACATCGACAGTCTGTCGACTTTCCTTGAGGGCAGCTTTCAATGCCAGCTTCTCCTTCTTCCGTTTTCTTCTTTTCTCATCCTCCACACCATCAGCGGCCCTCTTCTTTCTTCCTTTTCCATGCGGGGCCAACTCAAAGTCAAAGAATTGAGGAATCTCCACATCCAAATCCTCATCTATTACTGATAAAGTCTCAGTGGTAAAAGTGGAGTAGGCCTAGATGACAACTCTAGCACTGAGGCTCTCAACATTGCTAGCTCTCTCTCCATAGTGTCCCAATCCCAAGTCTGAGCATCAGACCGAGACTGGTTGAGGCATACCTCAAAACTATCCAGCCACATATGTAACCCATGTGCTGCATCTTCTATTTATTTTTTTACCCATGGCTTAACTTGCTTAAGCAACATGTTAATCTTGCACTCTGCAATTGTCAGTCTCTTGGCCATTTTTCTCATGTCACTCTCTAGAACCAACAAGTATCCAATGGGAATGGACTAGACTGAGCTTTCTAATGGAATAGAAGTGGTTTCTATAGCATCATCTGCTCGAGTGGAAGGAAGCTCCATGGTCTGCACATCCTAGCCGGAAGTGTCACCCTGCTCACCTCCTCTCGGTGTATTCTCGCTATCTGGGTCCTCCAAATGGAACTCGGACCCTGGCCACCAAATTCAGGTCATCTTTAATTAATGCTATGTCTTCCGTCCCGATGTTTGTAATCATATGATCGATATCTGGGATGACAGGCACTCCAGACTCCATGCATAGCTGATAGATCAGGCTCGGTAACGGAAGTGTAGTGTTTTCTTTGACCACCCTCTCCAGAATTTCTATGGCAATAATCCGGGAAATGTTCAGTAGGTACTCAGACATAATGCGTGATATGACATGGCCAAAGAATTCAATGAAGCTTTGTAGATCGGTTTTCTGCCTGTGAACCATTCTGCTCCCTCCTTTTTTTAGAAATAATATTGGCCATCCATTGAAAGTACAACACCTTGTCCTCAATTCTCAATTTTCTGATCCCTTTCATTGCCTCCATTCGGTAATCATATTCAGTAGTTCTGGTCGGCAATGTAAAGTCACCACGCATCAAGACTCTGCTGATGGTCCTTTCTGATATATCAACTGGGATAGCTCTTACCCTAACAGAGTCAAGCACGGGTTGCTTCTTAATGTCCTTCTTTGAGGAATCCTTTTTCTCCAGGGTGCAGTAGTAATTTGCATAGAACTCACGCACCATCTCTATGTTGTATTTGCCCGGAGTCCGTGCCATCCAATACATGTTGTATCCCTTGAAGAGCCTTTTAAGCTTTGGAACTTCATTTAGGGAATTGATCTGAATCTTTGGCTCCTCCTGAATACTACGACTGGGATTTCCTTTTTCATTGAGATTGAGCCCTGCAAAATACACATCTCTAGAGCCCTGTAGAAACAATCTCTTGGACCTTGCTTCTAGTGTGGTGGCAGGTTCAGGGTCCTCTACCTGTTCATTAGACTCTTTAGCAGCACTAACTTTGTCGCCAGACTCCTCTACATTAGGATCATCATCCCCTGACTCCTCAGCATCATCGTTACCCTTCTCTACATTATTCGCTGGAGTGTTGTCACCATCATATTCGGCCTCGTCTCTTCCCTCATCAAATTGGGGAGGTGAGGTAGTAGTTGCTGCAGCTTCTTGGGATTTGGAATTTGACCTAGTGGTCACCACTGGAGATTCATCAGATCTTGTAATGTTGTAGTGCACCTCCGAACCACTAGAACTATCCGATTCTGACTCATCACAGAGCTGCCGCCTTTTTTCAATTTCCTTTTGTGCGGAAGCTTCCTGTTGCTTTTTTTTACTGGTGAAGTCATTGTACCTGTGATACATATTGTTAAATTCACAAAAAATTAAACCAGTTAGCACATTGTTTAATCAAAATAGATGAGTGTCAGTACAAGTCGTTGTAAACGGGTCGTTGTAGTTAACAACAACCCATTGTTGTGATCATTGAATGTACTTCTAAAAGTGGGATCTTCTGTACTTACCCACCAGCCAATACAACGGTCCATTGTGAGATACAATTGCCCGTATGATTGGTCCGTGGGAGGAGTTCAGGATTTATGTCTGGGTCAGTCCAACGACTCGATTAACGAGCCGTTGTGAAAAAAAATGGGTCGTTGATTGGGTCGTGCAACCTAACTTAACCCTTCGAGCTTCAGTCAACCCAACAAGTATTAGTTTAGACCTTGAATAAAATATGTGAGTGTTTACTAAATCTATACCCCCATCAAAATATCATAATATCCCTTTTAGGATAGTTTTCCACTTTTCACTAATGCAAATTATTTCCCCGATTGCACAGAGCGACCCAATTCGTTAATTTCAAATAGTATGAACTCCCTATGCATAGGTTCCCAGTGAACAATTTGCCTCAATGCAATTATAATTCGGAAGGTTACCATGATGACAGAACAACCGGAAAGAAAAAAATAATGCTAGGTTTTCACATCAAATAAATACTCTCTTTAGCAAGAGAACCACTCAAATTTTTGGTCAATAGTTGGAGAAATGTGGTGCAGCAGTATGGTGTCTTTGTTCAAGCCGAGAGGGAGTGAAGGTTTAGTGTTTGATTTGATTTTGAACGGGAAGTGTGCAAAATAAATCGGGTGTGAGGGGTTTTTATATAAGCTAGGTATGGGCGAGTTGGGTGGGGTATGGAAATTTTTATCTCTAACCACGACTCATCCAACGGTTCGTATAAAGATACCACGACCCATACCTATGTGTCGTACTCAAAGTTTTGGGAACTTACATGTGGAACCTATGGGCTAATAGCAGGAGTCGTTTGTTCTCACAACGACCTTAACTATTCATCTGTAGGTTCGTTCATTCATTTTCAGGCCTGCTGGACTTTTTTAGAACAGGAAGGTACCACGACCCATGTGAGCGAACATCCTGTTCTGAGTACCCGTTGGTTAGACTCAGAAATAGGGCACTCTAGATAGTAACAATGACTAGGAACCACGAGACGTTCCTTCTTACAACGGCCCATTTTGAGAGACATAGTTTCAGGCTTGAGCTGAATCATTCAAGTTTCCTTTGCCTTAGACCTGCAAACTTCAACAACTATGAACACTATATTTACATTAAAATTTACAAATTGGGTTGCCTCCCAAGCAGTGCCTAATTTAATGTCGCGGCACGACGCGGGTATTTTGACTACTCAAACTTCACGAAAATACCTCCATGGGTTGCCTCCCATGCAGCACCTGATATAATGTTGCGGCATGACGCAAGTCCCTCGGTTACTCAGATTTCACCCAGATCTCAGAGATCCACCAGATTTATTTCTTCGCTCTTCCCAAGGTATGCTTTCACTCATTGATCATTGACTTTAAACCGCTTTCCTTCATGATTTTCTAGTTCAATTTCCCCATGGGAGAATACTTGAACCACTCGAAAAGGCCCCAACCATTTGGACTTCCACTTGCCAGGAAACAAACGAAGCCTAGATTTGAATAGTAACACCATGTCACCCAGACTGAACTCTCTCTTCTCGATCTTTCGGTCATGCTGAATTTTCTGAACTCTCATAGGCTTTCAAACAAAATTCATCTAGCTCATTCAACTGATCAAGCCTCAAGTTCGCAGCTTCACTCCAGTTCAAATTCATCTTCTTGAGTGCCCACATATATTTGTGCTCAAGTTTAACTTGAAGATGACATGCTTTTCCATAAACAAGCTGATATCGAGACATACCTATAGGAGTCTTGAATGCGGTTCGATGAGTCCATAAAGCATCATCTAGCTTCCTTTCCTAATCTGTCCAGTTAGCATTCACAGTCTTTGCCAAGATGGTCTTTATCTCCCAGTTTGTGACTTCAACCTGCCCACTAGATTGTGGATGATAGGGTGTTGTCACCCTGTGTTTTATCCCATATTTTTCCAATGAAGTGCGAAACAACCGGTTACAGAAGTGCGAACCCCCATCACTAATGATGGCTCTGGGAGTCCTGAATCTAGCAAACATATTTCGCTTCGAGAATGTTGTGACACTCTTCCCTTCATTATTTGGAAGCGAAACTTCCTCCACCCATTTCGAAACATAGTCAACAGCAACAAGTATGTACTTCATCCCATTTGAGCTTACAAATGGGCCCATGAAATCAATGCCCTACACATCAAATGACTCAATGACCAGGATTAGACTAAGAGGAAGCTCATGCTTCCGTGATATGCTTTCTTGCCTTTGGCATGCATTACATGCCTTTGCAAAATCATGTGCATCCTGGTGAATGGCCGGCAAATAGTACCCACATTGCAGAATTTTGTGGGCTGTGCGAATCCCGCTGTGGTGACCCCCAACAGGGGATGAGTGGCAGGCCTCCAATATGCTCAACATATACACCTCGGGCACGCATCTTTGAATAACCCCATCACAAAATATGCGGAATAAGTAAGGCTCTTCCCAGAAAAACTTTTGCACATTAGACATGAACTTCTTCCGCTGGTGAAAAGATAAGTTCTCCGGTACAACATCACTCACCAGATAATTAGCAAAGTCTGCAAACCATGGGATGAGATCCTATGAGGCTGCTTAAACTTGCTCGTCAGGGAATGCATCATTTATGTCACGCTCATCTCGAAGTGCTGCATCAGGTTCCAATCTGGATAAGTGATCTGCCACCTAGTTTTCAGTCCCCTTCCGATGCTTTACCTCGAACTCGAACTCTTGCAGCAGCAGTACCCACCGAATCAACCATGGCTTGGCATCCTTCTTTGCCATCAAATATCTCAAAGTTGCATGGTCTATATGGACTATCACCTTAGTTCTAAGAAAATATGCCTGAAACTTCTCAAATGCAAAAACTACAGCAAACAACTCCTGTTCTGTCACAGCGTAATTTTTCTGTGCTGCATTAAGAGTCTTGCTAGCATAATAAATAGGATAGAAAATCTTTTCACACCTTTGACCCAACACAACTCCCAGGCCCACTCCCGCTAACATCACACATAATGTCGAATAGTAAAGACCAATCAGGTGCTAGTATAATCGGGGCAGTGGTCAATATCTATTTTAGGCATCCAAACGCCTTCAAACATGCCCCATTAAAAACAAAATTCACCTCCTTCTCGAGCAGTTTACACAAAGGATGTGCAATTTTGGAGAATTCCTTGATGAATCTTCTATAAAACCCTGCATGATCCAAAAAGTTTCGAATACCTTTCACAGAAATTAGAGGTGGTAGACTAGAAATTACCTTGATCTTGGCCCCATCCACCTCAATACCCTTACCATAAATCTTATGTCCTAGCACTATACCTTCTTTGACCATGAAATGGCACTTTTCCCAGTTAAGCACCAAGTTGGTCTCTTCATGTCGCTACAACACCTTGCTCAAATGATCCAAACAATATTCGAATGAATCACCCACCACCGAAAAGTCATCCATAAAGACTTCAATGATGTCTTTCACCATGTCATAAAATATGGACATCATGCAACACTGAAAAGTGGCGGGCGCATTACATAACCCGAATTGCATCCTCTTAAATGAAAATGTACCATATGGACAAGTGAACATAGTCTTCTCTTGGTCTTCGGGGGCTAGAGAAATCTAATTGTATCCCGAATAACAGTCAAGGAAACAGTATTATCCTCTGCCTATAAGTCGATCTAATATCTGGTCAATCAATGGCATAGGAAAGTGATCTTTCTGCATCCAATGGTTCAACTTCCTGTAGTCCATGCCTCTCTCCAATCGGTGACTGGTACTAGAGGAATGAGCTCATTGTTAGCATTGGGACCACCGTGATTCCTCCCTTGTTTTGTACACACTGAACTGGGCTCACCCATTTGCTGTCTGCAATAGGGTAAACCACAACCGCATCCAACCACTTGATGATCTCCTTCTTGACCACATCTTGCATAGGTGGATTCAACCTACGCTGATTCTCAATGCTCAGAATACAATCTGGCTCTAGCTGGGTCTTATGAGTGCAAATATTGACTGGGATTCCAATAATGTCTGCAATGGTCCACCCGATGGTTTTTTATATCTCTTCAAAATGGAGACCAAATCCTCCATTTTCCATTCCTCGAAGTCAGCTGCAACAATGACCGGTAATGTGTTACCGGTTCCCAAAAATACATACTGCAAGTGAGATGGGAGTGCTTTGAGCTTTAATACCGGAGGCTCCTCAAAATATGGCTTGGCTGGTGGAGTCACCCAATTCTTCAGGTCAAGATCAATCTTCTTTGGAGCATAAGTGTATGACCCCATGCCAGCAAGTGCATTAACAATCTCCTCACCGCCATGGATCTCCTCAGCACCAACATCCATCAAAACTACTGTTAAGTCATCAAGAATAAAAAAATCCTCAATGGGCATAATTGGGAATTCATTTCCACAACATCAATTACTGAGACCACCCTCATGTCATTTGGCTGCTTCATGGATTTACATACATTGAATGTCACTTCGTCATTGTTCAATAAGAATTTCAGCTGTCCAGTCTCCATATCTACAAGACCACGTCTCGTGGTGAGGAATGGTCGTCCCAAGATAATGGGGACCTCAAAATCAACTTGACAGTCCAGGATGACAAAATCGGCCGGAAATATAAAGGACTCCACCTTCACTAGAACATCATAGAGAATTCCCACCGGATTCTTCACCATACAATCGTCCATCAAAAGTCGCATTGTAGTCAGTTTGGGGGATCCCAAGCCCAATTGTCTGAACACTACTAGCGGCATCAAATTAATACTAGCACCCAGATCACATAGTGCCTTAGAAAAATTAAAGGCTCCAATAGTGCACGGTATGGTGAACGCTCCAAGGTCTTCCTTTTTATGAACAAGAGAACGGGATGCTATGCACTACAGTGGTGCAAATTATCTGCAGGTTCAAAGCTCACAGTCCTCTTTCTAGTGACAAGGTCCTTCATGAATTTTTCATAGCCGGGCATCTGCTCAAGTGTCTCGACTAATGGGATGTTCACAGATAATTGTTTCAACATGGAGATGAACTTGTGATACTTCCCATCTTCGACCTTTTTATTCAACCACTGTGGAAAAGGGGGAGGAGGTCTAGGAATAGGTGTGATCTTTTGCAGTTCCTCCTTCTCCTTCTCATTTCCATATCCATGCTCCTTTGCATTAGTAGGAGCAGCCTTCACCAATGAATCATCAACCAAAGTTCGATCCTCAGAATCTGCCATCCTATCATCATCAATCACTTTGGGCTCTACTGTCTCATCACTAAAAACCGGCCTCGGAGGATCAACTGTCGCCTTCCCACTTGTTCGGACTGTTTCGCAACTACACGCAAGTGCACGTGGTCGAACAAGTAGTAAAATGGCTAAAGTAAGCCAAGTATCAATCCCATAGGGACTGGACCAAGGTAATAATCGAATTAAGTATTAATGAACTCTAACTCTAAAAATGCAGACAACAATTTAAAGAAGATTTTGAGAGTTGGTTTCCTA
>JACEIK010003945.1:0-31031 GCA_018107945.1 Datura stramonium
GTTAAAGAAAAGGTCAAAGGTGCACTTGCTGAAATTAAATAAAATAAAGATGTATAACTAATCTTTGTTATTAAGTCAAGTGTGCTTAAAGAAATGGAAACAAAAATAAAGAAAAATTTCAAGAATGAGAGGATAATGGAAGAAAAAATGCCCATAATGATGGTGGGATGTATTGAAAAGCGCTTAAGGAAGCTAGTTGCTATTATTGGTTAGCCAAGTGTTTACTAGTTCCTTAGCTTATATTACAACCCGTTAAGTCCTACGTGATCTTACATCACGCGTCCTTATATTATTAGAGTAATACACTAGAGGCGCCTATGGTTCATGACATGATACATGTGAATTCTTTGGGAGAGAGAGAAATCGTGTTCATATACCCCTACATGTAATGCTTTGGAAATCGTATGATTGCAAATGGAGAGATTCTCTTGTGTTGTGAGGGCACATACTTGACGAGAGATTGAATTTCGTGTTGGATGTCTTGATCAGTTGATTTGCATGAGTTTGCCAAGATCGAGAGTCGATTCTTGAGTTTAGGAGGTCTTGATGTGGTGTATGTCATTGTATTGATGAGACCATGCATGTTTTCTTGATGATTTGCTATATTAAATAATCGGTATAGCCGTAGCTTGAATTGTTGAGCCAATGCATGAGTTTGCCAAGATCGAGAGTTGATTCTTGAGTTTAGAGGTCTTAATGTGGTGGTTGGAATTGTATTGATGAGACTTTACATGTTTTCTTGATGATTTGCTATATTAAATAATCGGTATAACCGTAGCTTGAATTTTCGAGCCAAAGTAGCTATAAAAAGGGTGCCAATTGTGTTGAGATGTGAGAGTATTGTTCGAGGACGAACAAGGCTTTAAGTGGGTAAGTGATCTTGGGCAGAATTGCATGCCCAAGTGATACTCAAATGCTTCATTTCGACTTTTTATCTATCGTTATGTGTACTTTCTCATGTGATTTGTAGTTAAATGTGAATTTATACTAACCAACATGATTAGTGTTTTGCAGGTGTAAAATGGAATTTTGGAAAGCTATGATACATGTTATAAAATCAGGAATGGACTTGGAAAAAAGGAGTGGAAAAGGACAAGGAAGAGCAGTAAAATAAGGGCTCCGCGATGAGCTGTGGTCACATCGCTATCGCGGAGGCATTCTCGCCTTGCGATTTAATTTTTGCAATTTGAAGGTTTCGCGTTACCTCCGTGACACGGAGGCAATGCTACACGATGCACTCCATGTCACGTTGAGTACTGACATCGCCCGCATCAAGCGCGTCCGCAAGTGTATCGGTCGTGTAATATAGTGGCTTTTTTTTTAAGAACCGGATTGTCGAACCCAATGGGACTCGGGACCCATTCCTCTAACTATCCATTTCTAGTATGATCTTAAATACCTAAAATGTTGGTTATAGACATTTTCGATGGAGATTAATTAAGTCTAGTTTTGGTCAATGAAATATTCTAAAATTTCTCTAGGAGCAACATAGAGTTAAAACCAGATAGTCATGCGATACTACGATTTGCAATGGGTTAAGCATGGAACTATCAATTGTTATTTCACATAACTAGGAATTGCATGTTCATGATCTTTCGAGCCTCTTAAACACGACAATCTAGCCTCACTGCATCATTGTGAGCGAGGATGCTAATTTCTAGTTTATGGCAATCAATTATGTTATGGTTTACGTGTGAATGATTAGGACTTTCGTGCGTCTAACCATTTAACTTTAACTTAGCCTCACAACTACTTCTTCGAGTGGTGATGTGATATCCCAAGTTGGTCTTTAATAACCCCCATGTAATCAACCAAGCAAGGTGTTAGGTATATTTCTATCCTGAACACAAAATTATATCGCGAGATACAAACATGCTCCTACATTCTCATGTCTTTGACCTGGGTAATGCTTTCAAGCTATTTCCCAAGCTAACATACATGTTTTCATGGTGATCAATCATAAAAACAACCAACAATCCACAATGCAAGACGAAAACAACAATCAATAACTTAATTCCAAAATAATTTCATAAAATCATAATCCATAATTCATGGGTTTCAACCCTAGATGAAGGGTTCTAACCATTCATGTCTGTAAAACTACAACTAAACTACTACTAAACTACATACTTACAAGAATTTGGTTGATGAGAAGGGAATTTGACAAACGCTAGCTGAGTTCTCCCACTTCTCCTTCACTCCTAGGTAGTTTTCCTGCATCAAAATCGTGACCAAGTGGAATTAGGAGCCAAGTGACTCATTTTATAGTAAATGGAAAAACATGCATAATTTAGCCTGTCGTGGGTAACGGCTCCATGTCACGGAGTGTATCATGGAGCACTGCCTCCGTGACATGGAGGTAACGCGGAGGCTCTCTGGAAATCACCTAAAGTCGACCCTGGGCAAAGACCTTGCCGCATTGGCAGTGTGTCACGCCGCTTGGGCAGCGCGTTGCGCACATCTTGCCGGCAGCCTACCTGCCATGGCACGTTGCCAATGCGCAGGTGGGCTGTTGTGGGTGAGCCTGCCTGCCGTGGCACGTTGCTGACGCCGTTAGTGGGCTGTTTCCATCTTCCTTGCCTACGTCGTTTTACCCGATTCCAAGCCTCTACTTCACCAACCTGCTGATTAGTTCCTCAAAATCATTGGAACCCACAAAAAAGGACTAATCATGTTGGTTAGCGCATATCTTCACATTTATATAAAATTACATTAAAATGTATACAATAAATTAGATAAACAAGACTAATTTAAGTTATAGCGCCACTTTCGGGCATGCTGCACTTGCCCGAGATCAAGTACAATTACCTGGGGAAATGAATTTCCAGTGTAGGTGCGCGATAGCATCATGGCATGTTGGCCAGGCTCCACGATGCAAGTTGTGGCACGCTGAGGTGAAATTGCTGAGGAGCCTAATTCCAGAGAGGGAATGCGATACTCCCCTCGGAACGGAGGGAGTGCTCCACGATACACTCCGTGTCACGTTGCTTGTTATTCCGGAAAAAATTCTCAATAGTATAAATAGCACACTTAGGTTTTATTTTTAAATATTCTGACTTGGTTGCGCAAGAACGTGTTGGCAGGCAATTGAGTGGACGAAAATTCTATGGTTCTTCTATCTCTTTCTTTATCTCAATTATTTATATGATTTCTACTTATTTGATGATGATTAATCCATAAATGAGTGGCTAAATTCACTTCTTGCTGAGGTTAAGAACAATTATAGTGGATTGTAATTGTTGATCATTTCACTTTTCATCTTTCTTCAATGGTTGTTCTATCAATTCTGTTCTTACTGCATTAATGTTTGGCCAATGTTAATGTATATCTAAAAATTCAATTTTGATTTTGAAAAGGAAAGAAATTGGAAAGATGTGAATTGGTAGAGATATGATCTTTTCTTAGTTGAAAATTGAGAATTGATTTACATTCATAATAGAAATATATCTGAAAGTCTTATTAGTCAATTAAGGAATCATATGTATGGCTAGAACATGAATTTTTTTTATCACAGAAATGTAGATTAAGGTTCATGATTCTTAAATTCGATAGGAGTCGAAAGTTCCAATCCATAGGCAATAATTCTTGACTAGCAACTGAAGGAAAGATTAACTGAATTGTATTGATAAATTACTTTCCTACATGTTCGTTTTAACCTCAAATTTGCTCATTACTATTGTTCAGACTCACTTTATAATTTCGCCTTAGATTCTTATTAATTAGTAAACTCAAACTCTCAAAATATTATTTATTTGGTTGTCTGCATTCTTAAAGATATAGTTCATTAACACTTAAGCTAATTAGTACTGTAGCTCACCCCTGTGGGATCGACACTTGGCTTCTACTTAAGCCACTTTACTACTTGTTCGACCACGTGCACCTGCGTGTAAAGTTACCAAACAGTCGAACACCGGTCACAGGATAGTTTAGCTTCTGATTCTGTTCTCGCAAACTAGTCGGCATGGTGGCCTTGTCGGCCCGCATAGGTTCCCTATATTAAAGAGATTCTGGTTAGCTGTTGTTTTTGTACATATGGCTATAGGCCTATGGCCGGGGGCTGTATTTACAGCCGCTATATAGCCCAAGTTGATTCTGTGAATCAGAGTTAGAGCTGGCCAAGAACCGGCGTTAGCCAGTTCAGCTGTACCAAAGTCTCAGTAGGGCACCAAAGTTACCATAGCCCCAAGGCGGGGCGTGACACTTATACTGTATTGCTTATCAATTTTCACTAGGTGCTATTTGCTATCTGATGTTCATAATAGGGTACTAAAATTCTTAAATCTGTCATTCTATCTCGACCACATTCTCTACAACGGTTGTCCTTTCGCGACAACGACCTGTGAAAGCAGTACTTATTTTGCTGTAGCGAAACTCTCTAAGCGGAGCAAATGTATAACAAGGTTTCCTCGTCTCTTTGGTTAACCTGTCAATCTCCACCCACTAGTCTTATCATGAGTTTTTATTAATCACACTTAGAAAGATACCAATTAGGCTCGCCGTTTCGAGACACCAATTGGAATCTTCCAAATACCAATTAGATTCAACTCGAGCAATCGACACAATCGGACGACACGATGGGAAATAAATAAGTAGGACTTCCGAATGCCTTATAGCTTCCCAATATTAGGAGTGTGGATGTCTATGCACCAATTCGCAGAGTCTACTTGATATTGCTCTTGTAGCTGTAGACCGGCAAACTAATGCTCTGATACCAACTTGTGACGGCCCAAATGGACAGGCCGTGGGGGAACCTACATCGAATTTACTCTATAGGAGAACCTTCACAAACATTTCCTCATTTATATACAAGAATATAGTCTCTAACATTTCCATACTTCCATCAACTGGGATAAAATTACAATTTACAAATAGCATTAAAATTTCCTAAACATGACTCTCCCACGATCTAGTCTAGATAGGTACAAGAGTTCTACTTGAAATACTTGACAACAAAATGACCCATCTCCGTCCGACAAGAAGAACATTGAAGCCGGTGCTGAGTGCCCACGCCAATCAAGAAACTCCAACTTCTGCTACAACCTTACACCAAAAAGATGTAGCAAGGTAGTATCAGTGCACCACACGTACTACAGGGCATCATCGAACCACTAGAGTTAGTTGACACAACAACATAAAATCAATATACAATCGATGTCAATAAATGTAACGATTATCTCACTTCTAAACATCATACAAGGTACAACTACTACATTCACATTCTTAAAATCTCTTCACAAAAGTTTACGCCATGCTTTTACGAACCTAACGTTATTAAAGTCCTCCAATCTATCTCTTCGTTCCTGCAACGAATACTCCGATCTCCACAGCGTCATGCTACGATGGCTATATGCCCGCTGCAGCAGAGACCATATAGTCAGTACCGGAATTCCCCTAATCCGACTTCGTTTATTCCCTATAAACTCCATAGCACCACTATCTCTGACCATTTCACTAGAATTAATCAAGTTCGTTTATCATTTATTAACTATTTAATTATATAGGATTTTCCAAACTTCCCCTTAGCAAAGTACATCAAATAATAAGATCTACTTGCTATCTCACGGCATCGCTTCATCTTTTCTTCGTCGCCATCATCCATTGCCCACAAAAATAGTTAACACAAGGCACCCAAATGCAATTTCCCAAATCACTCAACTCAAGTACACATAAAAGTCATCAAGACAATATGAGGAAGTTAATTTCCCCAACAGTAAAGTTTATGCACATACCTGGATTTATACTCACGCAAAATGTTCATAAGATATCGTACCTGGACTGCAGCCATTAAATTGTATTTCACCCCTGTTTCTCACCTGAAACCCGATTCATGTTGGTATGCTCTATATTACACCTGTATATCTAGTATCTTTATGTATCTGCAGCTGTATGTAAATCAAAACCATAACCGCGATAATCTCCGCTTCCCACAATCATTATTTGTGATTGCCGGGCACACGCCTCCATCATATTACTTACACAAATGTCAGAGGATATTATGCTTGCCCTTATAGTTGTGACCTGCAGAGGACTCTAGAAATTCATTTATCATATCGGCATGGTATCCGCTCCCACTCATATGCTCGCTCGGGATGCCCCCTCGGCACGAGCCACTCAAAATTAGTATTCTAGCCTGATACTCCTCTCGCTCGAGCCACTCATTTACCCTTATATCAATGACTTTCCTTCTATACTATCCATCATCTTAGTCACACATTCATGTGTTATAAATTAGCCTCTCCACTGGGTTACACAATGTAGCCTAACCCGGAAGAAATCATCATACTACAAAAATCACATAATCATTCAACAAATACAATCACATGCATGATTTCAAAAATTAATCTCGTGTCCAAACAGAAATAATTGGTAATAATTTAGCATGTTGTAAGACTTGCGACTCTGTCCGCTCACTGTTTTGAGATCTGCCAAATGCATATCATTATCAAGTTATTAAAGAATCTCGCTGCAGCGATATACTACCTGGCCGTAGCTAATGCTGGAAGTATCAAGACCAGCCTTTTATCTAATCCTCCCAATGCTGATTTTTATACCACTACAATGGAACAATTTCTCATAACAAGCTTACACAATAATTAACTTTCCACAGTGTCACCATTAATGCAAACAATGACCATCAATCCGTAAAAATAAAATACCGACCACAACATATTCGGGCCATTAAAGAGACACATCCTACATCACCGCTTCATTTCATGCTCAGACATAAAGTTATACCTTATTAATCAGTCCTAATCACATCTCCTAAGCATCGACTCTACGTGATTTACCCGTCCAAGGTTTCGATTCAAAAGAAAGAAGTTCATATTTATACCCTGGAAATATTCTCACAACGATAATTAGAAAGTTAATCTTCTCAACAATATTTTAATTCAACGCATATCTTAGAACATGAACTCATTTATTGGTTGAAATATTCTCTATGATTTTTCCTCATTATGACCTTCCATCGCCCCTCTTCTAATACGCTTGTTCTTAGATTTTCATTAATTCCGATTAATAGACCATAACATAGTTAAAAGTACAATCCTACTTATCGAAAGTATATAAATCATACACACTTATATGTTTAGCTAACAAATCTACAACGCAAAAGGAGACTAAACCATAGCCTACCTGGCGCCAAGCTATCATCCCGATTGTCCTCGACTGCAGTTACACCATTCTTTTGATTTTTTCGCGAGAGCTCCTAGCTATGGAGTTTGAATCTCCACCTCTTGGATCCTCTTGTTTCCCCAAAAGTCTATTTTTTAGACCTTTTTAATAATTCATCCTTAAGGACTAAGTTTTTAAAACTTTATCGTAACGGGATTAAGTGATTTAATCGCGTCATTCACTACGGATACCTTTCTTGCCATGCTGGTTTCGCTATGACGAAAATCGCCCCGCTGCGGTGGATACCCCTTGGGCCCACCCCGATTGCGGATAAGCCCATCAAATCGTCACGACACGGCCCTTTTCGTCTCTCGAAAATTTACCATGAATTTCTAAAATTTAAATTACCCATTTATGTGATTGGAATGCTATAATGGACGGGCGGAACATTACAATGTCTTAGCCTCTTAGGTTATCTTCATAATGTTACGAGCCTCTTTGATTATCTATTTTAATTTTTGAGATTTTTAAAAATTCAAAAAAAAAAAAGAACACAAGAAATTAAAAGGTAAAGAAAATGGCAAAGAGAGAAAATTAGAGAATGATTTATAGAAGTTGGATTTTTACCAATCAGATATGTATTCGCTTTTTACTTTTTTATTATTATTCATTATGTATTTTTGCCTGCTATTTTAATTGAATGAAAAGATAATTATATTTTGTATACATATGTATGAAAATTAAAAATTATGTTTTAAATTTTATTTTGACACATACACATATAAGCTGATTATTTTGCTTGAAATTATTTCTCTATCTTTATGCATTTTTTAAGAAGAAAACATGTTTTCACATCTCTCTTTCTCTCTCTCTACATATATGCCGTAGACACACACAGAGAATCAAGTATCCTAGAAGAATAAAGAAGTGCTGAAAAATTAATTAGAAAAAAAAACTACAAAAACCAATTGTAAATAATAAAATGGATTATTAAAATATGAAATTAATTTATTGAATTTAAAAATAAACAAATTTTATATTTGGGTATTAGAAGAAAGATTTTTGCCTATCTAATACGATTTTTGATGGCTGCGCAATCCGCTGAATATTTTATTAGTTTAATTAATAAAATAAAATTAAAAATAGATTACTTTTTATTTTTTATTAGTAAAGAATTTTATAAAAATAAGAATTCCTTAAAATAATATTTTATTGAAAATATGCGTTTTAAAAAAATAAATAACTAATTAAGTTTACAATTACCAATTAATAGTTCTTTTCTTTTATATTAATTCAATTTAATTTTTAAATTAATATTATTAATTTTTTTAATTTTTTGTGTGTGTGTTTTTTTAACTATTAAAAAAAAAAAAGTATTTTTATCTATTTCAAAGGACACTTCTTAAATGGGTTCCTTTAAATATTAATCAAACCTTATTCTAATGATTGAATGGCTAATTAAAGATTATAACTTTAGGTAAGTTACAAACCTTTTCACCTCCTCTATTTTATCATTTCTCCATATATTTTTATACATCCTCTAATTCAATACAAATGAATTATTAACACTTTTTCATGACTAAAACGATATTAATTATTATTATTTTAGAATTATTTTTTAATGAGGCTTTCAATTACTAAATACCAAATCATAAATATCTCTACTGGTAATGGCAAGTTTGAAAGAATCAACGAACGATATTGACAAATTATATTTTGATTAATATCTTTAAGAGCATGTTTGGAAAGTTATATGATAATTAGATTTGAGTGTAATTGAGTGTAATAATACACACTTTGACCTATTTGTTTGGCCGCATAATTATATGGTCAACGGAGAATTGAGTGTAATTGGGCAGAGAAGTACTATGTACTCTCCAATTTTGGGAGAGAGCTGATGGAGTTTGTCATGCCCCACCTTAGAAGGCACGACTGACCCCTGGTGCCCTTACTAGGATCTAAACTATTTAATGCTTTTACATCTCGTGCATGTCAAATACTTCAATTCTCAACTCAAGAAAATAATGGGCTATATCTCGGCTATAAACACAGCCTCGCTTCACAAGGCCTATAGTCACCTGTAAAAGAAAATAGCTAACCAGAAATAGGTAATAGCAGGAATCCTAAGGGGGCCGACAAGACCACCATGATGTCTAGTTGTGACGTAAAGTAAATTCAGCAACGCCGCGCTGACAAGGCCACCAACTAACAATAAAAAGGCTCCACACGGCCAACATGCAAGATAAAACACATATGCCCCATACGTTCAACAACAACTAACCACAGGGAATTAAAACAATCTTCAAGCCTATAGGAGTGACATACTGCTGGGACAGGGCTCGGACCTACTCCGTAAACCGAACACACAAAAGAGAGTCAACCTTCTAACTATGAGGCCCAGAGGAAAGGAGCCACTGCACCGCTAACTGCTGAAAACAAGGAAGGTCCTCGTCCGCATCTATCCGCACCTGCAGGCAATGTGGAAGCGCCCCAAGAAAGGCATCAATACAATATGTACTAAATATGTAAGGAAGTAAATGTAAATAATCGAATGAATTGAAATGAGTCTGGAAGTAATTGAAAAGAAAGGATAGAATACCACCTGATCAGCTGAATCCTACTATTTAATTTATTAGTAACTAATACAAATAAGAACTTACCTGGTCCCTATAAGCCGAAAGGTATAGCCACCACAGAATAACCCATTTGGGGCCCCTATAAGCCCTCGTGAGTACCTCTTCGCCTATATACCCCTAAAAAATGTCATACCGAATCATTTAGCACCATAGCCATCCTACCAGTCCTCTGGGTCTGCAACTATCTGCCCTGACCCTGAACTATAGTTGTGTCTGAGTCAGGTGGACTCTTCATATCTGATATCTGCACCCTCAAGTTCAAAAAGTCTGACAAGGGGTGTAGTGTAGTGCCGATCGGCATAAAATATTCCATCCATAGAATGGACTGTATGAGGACCTTGGACCCTATCTTCGTCCCTTGCAGATGGCATACCACTCCTTGGAGCGAAGTCATCTCGCTCCTAGCGGGTGTCGACAAGCTAGTAACCCTGCTGGCTCAAGGAAGTTCATACATGCAATTAATCCCCAAACTAAATATGGGATAATCGATCTCTACTAATAACAACAACTAGCCATAATAGATATGCTTCTAATCTTCTTATTGGGATTCAGACTAAGTTATAATACTAAAAGAACTAACTTGCCGAAGACAGTTGCCTTAACATACCCGGATCACCGAATTCCGATTAGTCCGAGTTTTAATCCGCATTCAACACCTTTTTCTAACTGTAGTCGTATTCCTAGGAGAATGAGACTAGTTTCAGTACTAAATTTGGAAAAATGATAACTTATATAAATACTAAATGTATTTCAACCTAACGAAAATGATCGAAAATGTATAATTTCTCGAGAGTTCATAAGGGAGAAATACTTCCTTGAAGCCTGTGATCATATAGAAATTAGTTTGGAGTCATTCTGACAACTTTGACTCAGTGGAGTTACGATTTGCCGGGCGAATTTCATGAAACTAACTCCGTAGTAATGCTTCTTATGGCCTTAAACTTCGATACACCAAGTTAATTTGAATTTGGAACGCGTTTGCAGCGTAATCGAAAGAAATTTATATGAAAATGGCGATTCTCTACTGTACGGGATGAAGAACATATATATATGTATGAAACCAAATGAAACCACTCAATATATATATAACCTTGGGCGGTGGGACAGGTCCGTAGCACGGACTCTAACGCCAATTCACGGGCGGCCACGGAGCCCAACGCACAGGGAGGGGGTCCGTGACACACCGCCCTCACTCATGCCTGCTTCTGGCATTCTCCCCATGCGGTCCCTATTTTGTGCTCGTTTGACCTTTTCTGGGCCCTTTCTGTACGTGTTGTACTTTAAAACTCTTGACTAAACGAATCGGCCACTATATGCTAGAAACTTACGGGGTGTAACATTCTCCCCTTAGAATATTCATCTTCGAATGTCACTTTATCTTACGTGGGAATATAACTCTTCAGCTTCTATTCTTGAAAATTTTCGACAAAATCTTCTCTGTAATATGGACTATATAAAAACCCTAAAAAGCAGCAAGTCCAACATAGGCACTTCACATAACACTATAACAGCTATTTCATGAGAAGTAGAGTCAACTGAGCAATACATATAACAAAAAAATCATGAAATAGCAACTAAATCAATAACTTACCTAACTGCATAGCGTCTGAATAAGCTCGAACAAATGAGGATATCTCGGATCTCATATCATCCTCAACCTCCCAGATTACTTCTTCTATATTCCTATTTCTCCACAATACCTTAACAGAAGCGACATCCTTAGTTCTCAACCTATGAACCTGCCGATCCAATATAGTTACTCGGAACCTCTTTCATAGGATACCCTCAAGAATCCTGACGCCCTCAAATGGCACAATTCGGGACGGATTCCTATGCACTTTCATAACATCGACATATGAAAGACTAGGTAAAAAAATTCTAACTATGAAGACAAATCTAACTCATGCCCGGCCTATTCTCCGAAGGATTTGATACGTCCTATAAATTCCTGCCAAGCTTGCCCCTTCTTACCAAACTTCATGACGCCTTCATTGGCGAAACTTTCAAAATACCAGTGACCTAAGTGTCGAACTACAAGTCTCTACGTCGTACTTCAGCGTAAGATTTCTAATGGCTCTATGCTGTTAACAAGCGCTCTATGATAAGTTTTACTTTCTCTTCGTTTTGATGGAATATTCGGTCCACTAACTTTGGATTCTCCAATGTGAACCAACCAACCGGGGACCTGCATTTCCACCCATATAAGGCCTCAAGGTACCATCTCGGATTGCTGAATGATAATTGTTATTATAAGCAAATTCAATAAGGAGTAAATGTTCATCCCAATCGCCTCCAAATTCTAGCATGCATGCCTGCACATATCCTCGATGTCTAAATTGTACGTTCTTCCAGCCCATTTGTCTGAGGTGGAAGGTTGTATCAGGTTAACCTCGTGTCCCCAGCCTCTGAGGAAATGATCGCCAGAATTTAGCTGTAAATATGCCTGGTCAGAAATGATTAATACCGAATACCATGCAACCGAACTATCTCTCTTGATACAGTTCAGCATAGTCCTTGACTGAGAAGGTAGCTCCGATTGGCAGAAATGAGCTGACTTTCACACTCCACATAATCACCAGATGGAATCAAATCTCGCGTCTGGTATGGGGGTAATCCGGTCACAAAATCCATGTTGATTGCATCCCATTTCCACATAGGCACTGCTATTTTCTGTGTCAATCCACCAGGCTTTTTGATGTTCTGCCTTCATCTCTACCGGTAATTAGGGCATTGTGCTATACCCGCTATCTCCTTCTTCATTCCCGACCACTCAGTAAATTTCTTTATGTCATGATACATCTTTGTTGAACCTAGGTGAAGAGAATAACGAGAATAATGCACCTCCACCATGATCTACTGGTGAAGTCCTACCATATCTATAACACAGAGGTGACCCCTATATCTCAAGACCCCGTCTGCGGTTACCTCGAAAGCTACTTCCTCCTTGGAGTTTCTATTTCGAACTGACCAGGTTAGGTTCTTCATATTGCCGTTCTTTCACCTCTACAACCAAGGATGATACTACAGTATTCTGAACTCACTACCCACTCGCCCCCGAGTCTACTATTCAGATGACCAAACTAGCTAACCGATGCCATTTTTGGGCCAATTCTCGCTGTTCGGGCTTCAAGTATGCCAAACTTCCCATGGATTTACGGCTGAGGGCATCTGCTACAACGTTAGCCTTCCTTGGGTGATATAAAATATTCACATCGTAATCCATCAAATGCCTTCTAACCAGTGACGTTTCTGCATATTCAAGTCCTTTGCGTAAAATGTACTGGAGGCTCTTATGATTAGTAAAAATATCTACATGGATGCCATACAAGTAGTGCCTCCATATTTTCAAAGCATGAACTACTATAGCCAATTCCAGTCATGGATGGGGTAGATCTTTTCATGCTTCTCAACTGCCTTGAAGCGTAGGAATTCCTTACCGTGCTGCATCAGAACGCATCCTAACCCGATGCTTGAAGCATCACAGTACACCGCGTAACCCTTCGATCCTTCGCAAAGCTACCACCGGTGCTGATGTCAACCTGTTTTTCAACTCCCGAAAACTCCGTTCACATGCTTCTACTCCAGTGAAATTTAACTGCTTTCTGAGTCATTTTTGTCAATGGCGCTGATAGGGTAGAAAAACCCTTACAAATCTCTTGTAATACCCGACTAACCCCAGAAAATTGCGTACCTCAATCGGAGTTGTAGGTCTAGGCCAAGTCTTTACTTTCCCGATCTTCTCAGGAATCTACCCGAATACCAGCATCTGACTCAATATGGCCCAAAAAGGTTACTAACTTCAGCCAAAACTCACATTTAGAAATTTCGCATACAATCGACGATCCCTGAGAATCTGAGCACTCGGGCCCGCAGATGATCCCCATGTTCTGCTTCTCGAGGAGGAATATACTGTAATATCATCAATAAACACTATCACAAATAAGTCCAGATACATCCTGAAGATACTGTTCATCAAATCCATGAACACTATCGGAGCATTCGTCATCCAAAGACATAACCAGGAATTCTAAATGGCCATACCTAGTCCCGAGCAGTTTTTGGAATGTCCTCTCTCGAACCCGTATCTGATGATACCCAAATCTTAAGTCAATTTTTGTGAAACACTGCCCCTATAACTAGTCAAACAAGTCATCTATTCTGGGGAGAGGGTATTATTCTTGATGGTAACTTTGTTCACCGCCGGTAGTCTATATACATACGAAGGAACCATCCTTCTTTCTTACATATAAAACTGGCGCACCCTTATGACAAAGTACTTGGCCTGATGAAGCCCTTATCTAACAGATCTTTCAACTGTTCCTTCACCTTCCGAGCCTCGGGCAGAGCCATTCAACATTTAAGGATGGATATAGGCTAAGTACTTGGTAATAAATAAATTGAAAATCAATCTCCCATTCTAGGGGAATAATAGGAAGTTCATCCAAGAATACGTCTGGAAATTCATTGACTACTGGGATGGACTGGAGAGTTAGGGACTCGGCTTTAACATCCCGAACTCTTACAATATGATAGATGCAAACCTTTGCTATTAACTTCCTTGCTCGAAGATAGGAAATAAACCTACCTTTTGGCGTGGATGCATTACCTTTACACTCTCACACAACCTCCCCTGGAAAGTGTAATCGGACAGTCTTGGTCCAACATTCTATATTGGCATAACATGGTGCTAGTCAATCCATACCCATAATTGCATTAAAGTCGATCATTTTTAATTCCACCAAATCTGCTTAAGTGCATGGCGACCAACAAACTCTACTGGACAACCCAATAGACTCTCTTGGCTATGATGGAAGTCACTGACGGGTGTAGACACTAAAAGGTCGCCGGCTAAATTCGCGTAATACCGAACTTTTACGGGCCACTAAGGTGTAACATAGGACAAATTAGAGCTCCGGGTCTATTAAGACATAGACAGAATGAGAGCAAATGTCAAGAATACCTTTCACCACATCCGGCGATGACTCTGACTTTTGTCGCCTCGGTAAAGCATATATGCGATTTGGACCGGTGCCACCTGAGCTAGATGCCCTTGACTATCTCGGCCTCTCGCTCGGCTGGAGCTGAGGGCCTTCACCCTACTGGGATGCCGGGGCACGTGATCCTACTAAAGACCTGTCGTGTCGGTCCCCATTGCCCTAACCAATGGCTGGACAGTCTCTCATCAGGGTTACCCTTTTGCCCGCAGATGTAACATGCAGAAGAACCATACCTACATGCCCCAGATAGCATCGACTACAAATAGGGCAAGATGGCATGGTAAATCTACCGCTTCTAACCCCCCGTTGCTGGGTGAGCCTCGATGGTCATGAACTCTTGTCGGGTCTCGACTGCCCCCAACGACCTGATCTACTCCTTTGCTGCTGCTATGGAGGTGGGGGTCTGGGGGTCTGCCTGCTAATTGTGTCCTGGTCCGCCTTGGAACTCCGCTTGAAGGTCACTAGGTCTAACCCTACAGCCGCTACGAATTTTCCCTATCTATTTCCCGCTGCCGTTGTATGATCCCTTCAATATTTTGAGCAAATGCCTAAACACGGGCAATATCCATGTCCTCTCGCAGAGTAGCTGCGATACAAGTCTCCATATACTGGATTCAAATTTCATAATAAATCGGTGCACTCGGGCCGGGAATGGTATCTACAAAAGCCTGTGCATATTGGGCCAGGGAATCAAACCTCATAGCATACCCTGAACACTCATTGAGCCCTGCTCCAAGTGCAAAACTGGATCTACTCTGGCCTATTGATTATCCGGTGGCAGGTAATGGTCGAAGAAGGCTTCTGAAAAGCTGACCAAGTCAAAGGGGAACATCTCTACCTCGTGACCTTTCCCAACCTTGTACCATAATATTGTTATATCCTTATAGTCGAAACACCGCTAACTTAACTAACTCCTGCGGGTGTATCATGCATTACTCTAAAGATCCGCTACAGCTGGTCCAAAAGTCTTGAGGGTCCTCATCCCGGTCCGTCCCAGTAAACTACAAAGGGACTCGTGAGCAAGGAACTCTCGGAACTACCTCGGTCCTACCGAAGACTCCGCAACTACGGGTGCCACTAGCTGATGCTGTGTGGCCATCATCTGGGCTATCATAAAAACAACACTCTTGACCTCCTGATCTGATGACATTGGTATAGAAATAGCTGGAGGTAAAGCGACACATCTGCCGCTCTGACGGCTCCCCTGGTGTAGCGGAGAGTGCGGGGGAGATCGAGATGTGTAGCCCCCGTCGCCCGATTGGGCTGACTCGACCGAGGCACCCCGCTAGTGCCTTTTCCTGCTAAGCAACATCTAATTTCCTTCCTGTCGTGGTCTGTCGCGCCTCCATCATTTCTCTATAGAAAAGTAGATTATGGTAAGCTTAGGGGACTCATCCCTATACAACACAACTCTATAGCATGATTGGAAGAGAAGGAAGAGTAACCATCCTAACATGTCTCGGCAGCCTTCCTCGTCTATAGTATGTGGTGAACAACACATATAGGAAAGACTCTACTAGACACACTTGCAGACTCCTAGGATACGACCTGCTCTGATACCAAGTTTTTCGCGCCCCACCTTGGGAGGCAATGTGACGGTAACTCGGTTCCCTTACTAGGATCTAAACTGGCTCGATTAGTTTCTACGCACCTCCTGCGTAACTAATACTAATTCTCAAATCAAGAAAATAACGGGCTATATCTCGGCGTAAACACAGCCTCGGCTGACAAGACCTTATAGCCACCTAAAAAGAAAACTAACTAGGAACAGGTAAGCAGGGAATCCTATGCGGACCGACAAGACCACCATGATTTCTAGTTATGACTGAAAGTAAATCCAGCTAGTAAACTAAGCCATGGCTGACAATGCCACCAATTAACAGCTAAACAAGGCACCACATGGCCAATACACAAGATAAAACACATTGGGCCCCATACGACAAACAACAACTAACCACAGGGAATTAGAAATAATCTGCAAGCCTCTAGGAGTGACATACTAGTCGTGACAGGGCCCTGACCTACCCATAAACCGTACTCCATAAAGAGAGTCAACCTTCTAACTATGAGCTCTAGAGAATGGAGCCGACTCGCACCGCTAACTGCTGAAAACTAGGAAAATCTTGGTCCGTCTCTATCCGCACTCGCAGCAAGCAATGTAGCACCCAAAAAGGCGTCAGTACAATATGTACTGAATATGTTAGGCGATAATTGTATATGACTGAAATGAGACTGAAAGTAATCAAAAGAAAGGATAGGAATACCACCCGATCAACCGAACTTCTACTATCTAATTTATGAGTAACTAATACAAACAAGAACCTTTACCTAGCCCCCTATGCAGAAGGTACAACTAACACAGAATAAATCCCATCCGGGTCCCCATGCAACCATGGCGAGTACACTTCAGTCTATATACCCCTAACAAGGTCATACTGAATCATTTAACAACTATATTTGTCCTACCAGTTTCCTGGTCTACAACCGAGCCCACTCGGCCCCTATACTATAATCGTGTCTAAGTCTGGTGAACTCATGATATCTGATATCTGCACCCCGTGTACCAAATTTGGACGGGGTGTAGTGTAGTGTCGATCGGCATAAAATAGTCTGCCATGGAATGGACTGTAAGGAGGAACTTGGACCCCACTGCCCCTTTATGACAACATACCGTTCTTTTTGGAGCGACTTCATCTCGCCCCCGGCCGTGTGGAAGGATATACAAAGTGAATCAATCCCCAAACTAAATATGGAATACTAATCTCAGCTACTAACAACAACTAGCCATAATAGATATGCTTCTGATCTTCTAACTGGGATTCAGATTGAGTTATAATACTAAAAGAACTAACTTGCCGAAGATAGTTTCCTTAACATACCTGGATTTCCGATTTCTGATTAGTTGCTGAGTTTCAATCCGCATTCAACACCTATTTTTAATTATATTGCTATTACTGGGAGAATGAGACTAGTTTTAGTACTAAATTTGGCAGAAATAATAACTTTCTAAATAAATATTAACTATACTTCAACTTAATGCACGGTCTAAAACATATAATTTCTCGAGAGTTCGTAGGGAGAAATACTACTTGAAGCCTGTGATCGTATAGTAATTAGTTTGGAGTCATTCCGACAACTTTGACTCGGCAGAGTTAAGGATTTACCAGAAAATTTCACGCAAACTAACTCCGTAGTATTCTCCTTATGGCCTTAAACTTCGACACTGGTTAATTTAAACTTGACAACATGACAACGTAAACGAAAGAAATTTATATGGAAATGGAGGTTCTCTATTAAGGGACAAAGAACATATATATGTATGAAACCAAATGAAGCCACTCAATATATATATAACCTTGGGTGGTGGACAGGGGGTCCATGGCACGGACCCCAACGTGCCAATTTACGGGCGTGCCATAGAGCCCAACACAGGAGGGGGTTCAGACACGCCACCCCTATCACGGCCTACTTCGGCCTTCTCGTGCGGTCCGGATTTCGCGCTCGTTCGATCTTTCCCCGGACCCTTTTACGCTGTACCTAAAACTCTTCACTAACGATGAATTAGAAACTTACTGGTGTAACAATTGTGGCTATAATTAAATATGTAATTACAAGGTTATCTTTTAATTTCTTCATTTTTATTTCATTTTAATTTATTTTTTATTTCTAGCATTTTTATTTATTTTTTGTTTTTATTATTTTAATTTAATTTGTTTTTAAAAAATATAAAAAAACTAAAAAAAATAAAATATTTTATTTTTTCTTCTCATTTCTAACCTTCTTGTGATTCCATGTAATTACTCATATTTTTTTATTTCTTATATATATTTTAAATTTTCTTTATTTAACATAAATGCATTGTTATTCTAGTTTTTGAATTAAACTAGAATTTAATTATTGAATGATGTTATAGACTTATTTTTCTTTAAATTATATTTACTTAAATTATATTGGAACTTGTTTTAAGTTATGTTGAATTTGGCATGTAAGATTATGTTTACTCTTTTTCTTAATGTTGAATTTATGTTATACTTTTTGATTCTAATTTATTTGCTTTAGTAATATTGACTTGTTATTTCACATTATGCACCACTTTTGATTAAAATTGATAGATTATTTTTTTAATATTTAAATAATTTATAGTATTATATTTATAATATTAATATTTTTGTCACACATGCATTCCATGATGTTTTTAAGAAATATGACTTTTAGTTTATATAATTAATAAAATAAAATAATTATTAATTTTAAACGTATATATCAATTATTTTTATTTTATATATATATATATATATATATATTTTCAGAGACAATATGCATAGTAAATTCCTAATTTAATAATAGTGTAAATACATTTATGAAACCAAAGTACGCCTATAATTACTCTGTAATTATATAATGACAAATAAATAAGTCATTATAATTACTATTCTTTGTAATTATTAGATTATGTAATTATTGTCATAATACTAAATTAATTTTAATTATCAGGTGACTTTCGGAACACTTCCATAAATATATTTCTCAAAGGATATGTCATATCCAAATACTCATTTATATTGAACTAGTGAGAATAGTTTTTATATACATATTCCAAATCCTCATAGGTTGAGGACGTATTATCGTATCAATTGATTTCAAATTTCAGAGATGTAGCTATGGTTTACCATTCATGCTAATAATATTTATTTTATTTTTGAAGGATTTTCTTTGTTATATGTTTTATCATTTCATGCATTCGAAGTTGCTGTGCTCTTGTATTTTTAAATATTGTTTTCGAGTGACTCGCTTTTAAATGTTATATATGGGATATGAATTTTTTAAATTTGCAAGATACTTGTAGCCACACTTATGAATTATGATATAGAGATATGTTCTCTAGGAGATTTTACTCCTATACACAGGCATTGCCAGGTTGTGTATACTACTAGAGGTGACACGTAAAGTGTCCATGTGACAATTCGTCCATCGTTACGTGTAGTTGAGGCCTTAACACTCCTTTTACGTCTAGGTGCGCAATTGAAAAGTTCAGAAAAGTTTGATTAAAAGACTTGTGCTATGGGGGTTGGAAAATGTGCAGGTTTTTTCGAGCTACTGGTTAGTAGGGACCGCTTCAGCAATGAGAGTTTTGCTGCAGCGAGACCATCATGACGGTCAGAATTCCGCTGTAACATAGAGAAGAAAAACCATCGGATCCACTGTGGCGAGGCTCTGGTCTCCATAGCGGGTCCACTTCAGCGAGAATTTGACTGTTACAGCGGGCGACGGGAGGCAATGTGACAGTTTAAGTTGGAATTTCAGGGTTTTCACCTCATTATTCTAAGGCACGAAAATTGAAAAGGGTTAGGGCGATTTTCTAGAAGCTGAGGCAGTTGTTCTTTCTAAGGTGAGTCTCCTAACTAATTTTTCTTCACTTTCGATTTTCTAACACTCTAGAATCAATGAGTGGTCCTAGATGATGTTTTTCTAAGTTAAAAACTCCATGTTGTGAGAACTAGTGAGACTTGAATGAGAATGATTGGATGTTGATTTCTAGGTCTAAAAGTGGGTATGTAACCTTTTCTAGGAGGAATGTGACTATATAACATTGATTTCATAATAGTTTGAGACCTAGAACTCGATAAAGATTGGACCTTTTTGCATTAGAACTGATTAAAAAGGGTTTTGGAGTAAAAACTTTTGGAAATAAGTTGGAATGACCTATGTGGGGTTAGAACGTGGTAAATTAACCTTTTGGATATTGAATTGGACTGTGATATCGGGTATAATAGGGTAGAATCGAATCTCTAGTCCCCAAATGAAGAGTTAGATGATTGAATGTTGTTTATTTACTTGTGTATAAACTTTGAATGTTCGAAGGCGCTAAGAAAAGGCAAAGCTCTCACGGAGTAGTTGTATTTTTTAGCTATGCAATCGATGTAGGTTAGATTTACGAGGAGTTAGACTTCATTAATGATTTGTATATATTGTGGATTGACAACATGCTTAGTTGGTCTTTGGACACTAACTGTTGCTAGTGAACTGATGTGTCAAATATGCTTGTAAAGTGACCTCTGAGATTATGACTGTTAGTAAAGATTGTTGTGAACTTGAGGCGCGTTGTGATGCTTAATGTGCTTTTAATAGGCATGTGAGTGACTAAATTTTAGTAAGTATAACCAAGTTGGTAAAGGTAACTTGATACATCTAAGCAGTCATATAAGTTGACCAATTGATAATATATAGAACAGGAGAACGAGAGTGGATAACATGTTTATTTTGAGATGAGTGCTCGTGTCCGAGGTGAGCATCCGGGCGAACGGTTACGACGTGAGTGGCTCGTGTCCAAGGGGAGTATCCGAACGAGAAGATGAGTACCAAATAGTACATGAATTTTTAGAGTCCTCTGCAGGTCATGACTGGAAGGACAAGAATAAGACCCTCTGGCATGTGTGTACAATGATATCTAGTGATGTTTCCTTTATAGTGATGTGACAGAGGCATGTGCCCGACACATTACAGATAGTACGTGTCACGATCCGAGTCTATACCCTGGATGAGACACGGTACTTGGAGTCACAAGTAACCCCAAGCCAACCTATGTTCTATCATAATACTGGTAATCTGGGTAATCATAGCGGAAGCTTAAATAATAAAACCATTTAAGGGAAACTAAATAATAAAAGTAATACATCTGAAAGCAGAACTAAAAGTCTGAGTCTAGGTCTAAAAGCCATCTACAAAAGATAAGTTTCTGGGACAAGCCCCCAGCTAACTCTAAAGTCTAATTGAATGAAAACAACTAGAGAAGTAAATATCATCCTCGAAAGATGAGGACTCACCACTGCTACTGTTGATATCACGGAAGAAGATCTACTGATGGTGCTAAGGCTGAGAACCTGCGCCCGTATCATGATAAGGTACAACATAGAAGGTATGCGTCAGTACTTTGAATGTACTAAGTAAGTGGGAGAAAATATAACATAAAGAATAAATAATTAAACTGTAATGACCAACTAATATAATGAAACTGAATAAACTGAAATATAACTGAAATGGTCAAAATGACCTTGTCTCATGGTCATAGACATGCCCTGAATCTGAGATACTGATATGAGCTAGCTGTACTGAACTGAATTGAACTGAGTAAATTGAAATTGTTCTAAGCTGATTTAAACTAAAACTGTAATGACTAGTGGGAGAGTCTATAATCGATATATAACCACGTGAGCTAGATTTGGAGTTCGATGTATACACCCCATCGGTAGGACCTAATACACCTTGCCAGGGTATAAAGGCATGAACTGGGTGATCACAAGTCTGGGGCCATAGGGCAAATAAAATTACCTATGGTGGCAATGTAGTTCTGGGAACCTGGGTGCGCTGGAACTCCGATCCACTCGGTGCTATGTGCTACTCTCACTGGATAGTCCTAGACTAACTATTAAGCTAATAGCTCGAAACTGGGGCCTAAGACTAAGTCAGGGATACCTATCTGGAAGTACCCTGAGAGTCTTATCAGACCGGATTATGTAACTGGAGTTCTAAGACTGGCTAGAGTTGCTTCTCTGGAAGCGTTGTAACCGTCTAAAGAACAAACTGAAACTAAAGTTGGGGGTTCTAAGAATGGTCAGAGATGCTTATATGGAAGTGTGATAACCGTCTAAAGAACCACTAAAATCTGATATCTTATATTTGAGTCTAATAACTGATAACTGGGAGGCACCACTGACACCTTAAGAAAAGACTGTAGTCAAACTGATTAGCTGACATTTTTTGAATAATACTGAGCATGCTAACATTCTGACTGAAACTGGACTAGCATGCAATTGACTTAGATCTCAACTAATTTTAACAATATGGGAGTCCCAACACTGGTATAGTCAAGTAACATGATTAACTATTCAATTATGCTAGACTCAAAAATACTGCATTCAAAAGCTAGGGCTAAATCATTTCACAAGAAGCTAGTTTCCACATGATTTCTAAGAATTTAGGAAAAAATAGTAACTAATAACAGGGATAATGCTCCACATGAAATTTATAGAATTTTGTCTGAAAAATTTCTAAATTTTGAAATCTCATGCTATAACTGATAGAAAAATTAAGGAAGGGTTTTGGGGACACAAGAGAAGAACAACTCCCTTGTTGAATTTCAACATACCTGGTGAAGAAATTTTGGAGAAAATCTCTTGAGAATCTGAGGAGAATTTTGTGCCCTAGCCCTACTCTAAGTGTTTCTGAGAGAAATTCTACGAACTAATTTTCTAAGGGGATAAGAAGGTTGAAGTAATCATCGATTACCCCTCTAAAATTTCCTAAAAATAACTCAAAACAAATTAGTTTAGGGATTAAAAAAATGGAAAATTACAAGAATATCCCTGGGGAAAAATCTGGAAAAACTACCGACATGGATCAATGGGTCACTCAATGAGTTGTTGGTTGAGACCACGACTTGTTGATACTAGTCGTTGGTCCTGAGGCCTGGGTTTTTGGCTCATTGGAACTGACAATGAGAGGGACCACGACTCATTGGATGAACCAATGGGTCATTGGTTCCTCCCGTGGTCACTGTATGAAATTTTTTGGGAGGTCTGACAACGGGCAACACAATGACTCGTTGGTAGACCCAACGGGTCATTGTGTCTAGTCGTTACCTCCAGTGGAGAAGTTATTAAAAACCCCTGAACTTGACACTACGGGTGGTCGCAACGACTCATTGTGTGATACAACGGGTCGTTGTTTCCACTCATTATAACTGAAGGAGTGTTTCTGGAAATACCAACTAACGACTCACACCACATGTCATTTTATCATACGAGGGCTCGTTGGTTGAGTTGTGGGGTCCTAGAAGAGGGAATTCTGAGCTGGGACCTACGAGTGACAGGACGACTCATTGTTTCTCACGACGAGCCGTTCCATGTCCTATTGGTCCACAGAGGACCAAGCAGGGCTGACCACGACTGACCCAATGAGTGTTTGGAGTTGACCATGACTCATTGTCTCGGTCATTCTGAGGCAACTTTTCTGGTTTCTTCTGGAATTTTCTTACAAGGTCTGAATTTGGTCTAGAAAAGTTTCGGGGTGTTACAATATCTCCCCCTTGGAATCATTCGTCCTCAAATGAAGGCTAAAACTATTGGAAAACTAGGAAAATAGCTGCAATTCCCAGACTGAGGCTATGAACTGATTTTTGAAGGAGTAACTGACTCCAAACTAACTTAACCATGCTAATAGAGCTGATTCAACTAGGGTGCACATTGAAAACCTGAATAGAGTTGATGAGTATGGAACTGAACAGAGTATTGAAGAGGAATTTAGTACCTGATGCTGAAATTGAACTGGAAGAGAATAAATGAGGGTATTTGGCCATCATGTCTGCTTCTGCCTCCCATGTGGCTCCTTCAACTAGCTGATTCCTCCACTAGACCTTCACCGAAGTGACTTCCTTGTTTCTCAGCTTACGAACCTGACGGTCAAGAATCTAAACTGGGACCTCTTCATAAGAGAGACTATCTTTCACTCCCACACTGTCTAGTGGCACAAATGAAGTTTGATCACCGATGCACTTCTTTAATAGTGACACATGAAAGACTGGGTGCACAGATGCTAACTCTGGAGGTAATTCTAACTCATATGACATACTGTCAATTCACTTTAGAATTTTGTAGGGTCCCACATATCTCGGACTGAGCTTCCCTTTCTTCCCAAATCTTATCACCCCCTTCATGGGTGGAATTTTTAGATAAACTCAATCATCTATTACAAAATTCTAACTCTCTTCTCCTCATATCAGCGTAGGATTTCTGTCAGCTTTGCGCTGTTTTCAACCTCTCCCTGATAAGTTGCACCTTCTGCATAGTTTCATGAACTGAGTCTTGCCCTATCAGGGTAGCTTCACCAACCTCAAACCACCCTATAGGAGACCTACACCTCCTACCATATAATTCCTCAAACGGGGCCATCTGAATACTGGAGTGGTAGCTGTTGTTGTATGCAAACTCGATGAGAGGTACATGATCATTCCAACTGCCCTTGAAATCAATCGCACACACTCTCAACATATATTTCAAGGTTTGAATAGTCCGCTCAACTTGTCCATCTATTTGCGGGTGAAAAGCTGTGCTGAGCTTGACCTGGGTACCGAGTCCTTTTTTAAATGACTTCCAGAAATGCAAGGTGAACTGGGTACCTCTATCTAAAATAATGGAACAGGAAACCCTATGTAGTATGACCAACTACCGGATATATAGCCTAGCATAATCCTCAGCTGAGTCTGTATTTTTAACTGGGAGGAAATGTGCTGACTTGGTCATCCGGTCTACTATCACCCAGATTGAGTCATGTTGTCGATGAGTATGAGATAGACCTATAATAAAGTCCATATTTACTTTTTCCCACTTCAATATGGGTATTCTAATATCTTGAGTCATACGTCCCGGTCTCTGATGTTCCACCTTAACCTGCTGGCAGTTTGGGAACTTAGCCACAAATTCTGCTATGTCTCTTTTCATGTCGTTCCACCGGTAAATATCCCATAGATCACGGTACATCTTAGTGGCACCTGGGTGGATAGAATATCTCAAATTGTGTGCTTCGGCTAGCATCTATTATCTCAAGTCACCTACATCCAGTATACATAGTCTATCCTGGTAACAGAGTACACTATCTCCCCCTTTGGAGAAAGCCTCCACTTCTTTTCTGAGAACTGCTTCCTTTAGCTTAAGCAGTATGGGATCTTCATCCTGCCTTGCCTTAACTTCAACGACTAATGAGGAATGTGATCCACTCTGTACTACTAATCCACCCTCAGCTGAATTAACCAACTGCACTCCCAATCAAGCTAACTTGTGAATATTTTTTGCTAGTTCTTTTCTGCTCTCCTCATCATGAGCCACGCTCCCCATAGACATCCTGCTTAGGGAATCAGCCACCACATTGGCTTTGCTCAGGTGGTACAACACATTCATGTCGTAATCGTTCAATAGCTCTAACCATCTTCTCTAATGAAGATTTAAATCTTTCTGACTAAACACATACTAAGGCTCATGTGATCGGTGAAAACATCCACGTGAGCCCCGTAAAGGTAATGTATCCGTATATTCAATGCAAAAACCACTGCTGCTAGCTCAAGGTCATGAGTCGGATAGTTCTTTTATGAACCTTGAGCTGTCTATAGACGTAAGATATCGCCTTACCCCGCTGCATCAGAACGCAATCGAGTCTAACTCCGGAAGCGTCATAATACACTATGAATCCATCTGTTCCTTCCGGTAAGGTTAACACTGGAGCGGTAGTGAGTCGAGTCTTCAACTCCTGGAAACTCTTCTCACACGCATCCGACCACTGTAATTTCACCTTTTTTTGAGTCAACCTAGTCAGAAGAGATGCAATAGAGGAAAAACCTTCCACAAAACATTGGTAATACCTGGATAGACCCAAGAAACTTCTATTTTCGGTTGGGGAAGTAGGTCTTGGCTAGTCTTTTACTGCTTCTATCTTTTGAGGATCTACTTGAATACCCTCACTCGAGACCACGTGACCAAGGAAAGTCACAGACTTCAACTAGAATTCATATTTGCTAAACTTAGTGAACAACGGTCTTTGAGCGTCTGTAGCACTATCCTAAGGTTGTTAGCATATTCTTCCTCATTCCTGGAGTATACCGGAATGTCATCAATGAAACAATAATGAACATGTCTAGATACTGCTTGAAAACCCTGTTCATCAGGTCCATGAAAGATGCGGGGGCATTAGTTAGTCTGAAGTACATAACCACAAATTCATAGTGACCATATCGAGTTCTTAAGGCTGTTTTCAATATGTCACATTCTGAGAGTACTATCTTTCTTTCGAACGAATAAACTAGACCACCCCATGGAGAGATGTTGGGCCTGATGAAACCTTTATCAAGGAGGTCTTTTAGCTGCTCCTTCAACTCCTTAAGCTCAACTAGAGCCATTTTGTAAGGAGGGTCTTGAAGAAGATCTATGCCGAAGTCTATTTCCCGCTCAAGAGGGACTCCAAAAAACACATCAGGGAATTGGCTGACAACTGGAACTAATTGGATAGTTGGGGTCCCAAAGCTGGAATCTTTGACCTGAACTCAATGATAAATAAACCCTTTAGAAATAAGCTTTCTTTCCTTAAGGTAGGAAATAAACCGACCCTTAGGCGCTGAACTACTGCCCATCCACTCTAAAACTGGCTTATTAGGGAACTGAATCTGACGACTCTAGTTCTACAGTCGACTGAGGCATAACCGGAGTGTAACCAATCCATGCCAAGAATGAGATCGAAATTGACCATATATAACTCTACGAGATCAGTTGGAATGACCTTATTCAAGATTGAGACTGGGCAGTTTCTATATACTTGGCTGGCTCCAACTGACTCACCAACTGGGGTAGAGACTGAGAATGTTCTGAGAGGACTTATGAACTATTTTCGAACTGGACAGCTACATAGGGAGTCACGAACGATAGTGTGGCTCCTGGATCTAGTAGGGCATACACATCTAGATGGAAAAGATGTAACATACCCATGACCACGTCAGGTGAACTCTCCTGATCCTGACGAGAGGACAAAGCATAAAAATGATTTTGGAGCTAACCGCCATCCATACCTGAAGTGTTGGCCTACTGAGCTGGTCAGCCTGCTGGAGCTACTAAAGTGGTAGACTGGGGTTTCCCCCGTCCTGCTGACGGCCATTCTCTGAGTCGGTGACCTAGCTGTCCACGCCCAAAGAAACCCTCTTGGCCCTGAAGGCATTCCCTTGGATTGTTCTTGCCACACTTAGGGCAAGCTAGGTAGGGGTTGTTAGCACTGTGATTGTGGGACTGAGAGCCAGATGCTCCACCCTTCCTATCCTTGCGGGATCGGAAAGTAGGGGCGTTGGTTGAAGTGGGTGTTGGAGCGCACTGCTGCTGCTGCTGTTGCTGTGGGCAGCTACTATCGACAGACCTCTAGTGGCCATAATCTGATTGGCCAGTCCTAGCCCCTTATTCTCCCGCTCTATGTCTTTAAGCTTTTTTACCTCAATCTGCTGGCATGGACGATGAGGCTGGAGAGGTCAATGTCTTTGATGAGCATCATAGTCCTGCACTCCTTAAGGACCAAGGTTGATACTCCGTTAACTATCTTAAGCATGCGAACCCTTGGCTCGGCTACCATCTCCGGGGCATATTTTGACAACCATGTGAACTCCAGTGCATATTCTTCTACCGTCCTCTTGTCCTAATTCAAATTCATGAATTCTGCCACCTTAGCCTCCCTTAACTCTTGGGGGAAGAATCTGCCTAGGAAGGCTGTTGTGAACTCTTTCCACTCCACTAGTTCCGCTCCTGCTGGTCCCCTTCTTTCCATTGTTCGTACAAGATCTGGGCTACCCCTTTCAACTGGTAGGCAGCCAGGTCAGCACTCTCAGCGGAGCTAACACCCATAACTCGAGTGATCTTACGTATCTCATCCATGAACTCCTGTGGGTCCTCTCCCACCTTATATCCATGAAAGGATGGAGGGTTCATTTGGGTGAAGTCCCAAACTCGAATAGCTACTTCTGACCCATTTTACTTAACCAGAACCACCTGTTGGTTCACCTGGTTTATGACTGTCTGTACCAGCAGCTGGATTACCGCTCTGAACTCAACTGAGGACACTTGGTCATCCTGAGGGGATGTTGGAGCTAGGGGGGCAGGTTGGTTAGCGTTGCTGGCCCTTCTTCCATTTCCGCATCTTGGATGCATGATTTCACTGAAACGAAATAGAGCACGAGTTAGGAGAACGTTTCTGGATTTGAACTTCAACGCATGATAAAGAGTATGAACAAAAGGGAGTTTTCCTAATAATGTCTTGTAGCCTCCCCATCATAAGTGTGGCATGCTTCACACCCATGAAAGGGACTCTACTTGACGCGGCTTTTAGACATCCTAGGATACTCTAAACCTAGTGCTCTGATACCAAGTTTATCACGACCAGAGTCTATACCCTGGATAAGACACGGTACTTAGAGCCACAAGTAACCCCAAGCCAACCCATGGTCTATCATACCACTGGCAATCTGGGTAATCATAGAGGAAGCTTAAATAATAAAACCATTTAAGGAAAAATAAATAATAAAAGTTATACATCTGAAAGTCTGAGTCTATTTTCGAAAGCCATCTACAAAAGATGAGTTGCTGGGATAAGCCACCAGCTAACTCTAAAGTCTAGCTGAATGAAAACAACTAGAGAAGTAAATATCATCCTCGAAAGATGAGGACTCACCATTGCTACTGCTGATATCACCAGAAGAAGATCTACTGACGGTGCTGAGGCTGAGAACCTACGCTTGTATCATGATACAATACAACATAGAGGGTATGCATCAGTACTTTGAATATACTGAGTAAGTGGGAGAAAATATAACATAAATAATAAATAACTAAACTATAACGACATGTAATTACCAACTAATATGCTGAAACGAAATAAACTGAAATATAACTGAAATGGTCAAAATGATCCTATCTGATAGTTATAGACATGCCATGAATATGAGATACTAATTTGAGCTAACTGTAATGTACTGAACTGATTAAACTGAAACTATTCTGTGCTGAGCTAAATTGAAACTGTACTAACTAGTGGGAGAGTCCATAATCGACATATAACCACATGAGCTAGATGTGGAGTCCGATGTATACACCCATCAGTAGGACCCTATATACCTTGCTAGGGTATAAAGGCATGAACTGAGTGATCAGTAGTTTGGGGCCATAGGGCCAATAAAATAACCTATGGTGCAAATGTAGTTTTGGGAACTTGGGTATACTGGAACCCCGGTCCGCTCGGTGCTAAGTCCTACTCCCACTGGATAGTCCTAGACTAACTACTAAGCTGATAGCTCAAAACTGGGGTCCAAGACTAAGCCAAGGATATCTATCTGGAAGTACCCTGAGAGTCTTACCGGATCGGATTCTGTAACTGGAGTTCTATGACTGTCCAGAGTTGCTTCTCTAAAAGCGTCGTAACCGTCTAAAGAACAAACTGAAACTGAAGCGGTTCTAAGACTGGTCAGAGATACTTATCTTTAAGTGTCATAACCGTCTATAGAACCACTAAAATTTGATATATGATATCTGAGACTAATAACTGATAACTGGGAGGCACCACTTACACCTCAAGAAAAGATTGTAGTCAAACTAATCAATTGACATTTCTGAATAATACTAAGCATGCTAAGATTCTGGCTGAAACTGGACTAGTATGCAATTGACTGAGATCTCAACTAGTTTTAACAATATGGGAGTCCCAAAACTGGTAGAGTCAAGAAACATGATTAACTACTCAATTATGCTAGACCCAAAAATACTACATTCAAAAGCTAGGGCTAAATCATTTCACAAGAAGCTAGTTTCCACATGATTTCTAAGAATTTAGGAAAAACATAACGACTAATAATAGGGATAATATTCCACATGAAATTTATAGAATTATGTCTAAAAACTATCTAAATATCGAAACCTCAAGGCTATAACTGATAGAAGAATTAAGGAAGGGTTTTGGGGACACAAAAGAAGAACAATTCCCTTGTTGAATTTCCACATACCTGGTGAATAAATCCCGAAGAAAATCCCTTGAGAATCTGAGGAGAATTTTGTGTTCCCTAGCTCTGCTCTGAGTGTTTCTAAGAGAAATTCTACGAACTAATTTTCTAAGGGGATGATAGGGGTAAAGTAATCATCGATTACCCCTCTTAATTCCCTTAAAATAACCCAAATGACATAGTTTAGGATTAAAAAAGGTGGATAATTACAAGAACATCCCTGGGAAATTTTTTTGAAAAACTACCTGTTGTGGGCCCGCAAGTGTACGGGTCGTACAAGTAATATAGTGGCCATTTTTAAGAGCCGGATGTCAAACCCACAGGGACTGGACCAATTCAGCTAACTATCGAGTTCAAGTATGATATTAAATACTGCCATTGTTGATTATAGATGTTTTTGAGAAATTTAGTTAAGTCTAAATGTGGTAAAAAAAATACTCTGAATCCATTCAAGGAGCAACATCGAGTTAAAGTTGGATAATCATGCGCTACTACGATTTGCAATAGTTTAAGTATGAAACTATCAATTATTGTCTCACATAATTAGAATTGCATGTTCATGGTCTTCCGTACCTCTAAACATGACAAACTAGCCTCACTACTATATTGTGAGCGAAGATGCTAATTCTAGTTCGTGGGCAATTAACTACGTGGATGTGGTTTATGGGGTTATGCCATTTATTAGGGTCCTTCCGTACCTCCAACCATTTAACCAAA
>JACEIK010003945.1:50858-66542 GCA_018107945.1 Datura stramonium
TTACTATATTTCATACTGAACATAATATACGACTTTCGAAGCACTCTACTAAATTCGTACTATTTTTCTATACTAGAACTACTAGCTTGCCGAAAGAAACTGGTTTTACATACCTCAACTGCCGACTTTCTGATTAACTGGCGTAGCTCAGCTAGTATTCAACTATTTATCCCAACTGTATTCATATTCACGAAAGAATAAAATTAATTCTACTATTATTTTGGAAAGAAACCATACTTATGCATATACCCTACTGCCTATTCTTCGACTTATCAAAGAACGACCGAAAACTCGTAATTTCTCGGAGGTCTAGGAGGGAGAAATACTCACTTTAATGTTGGGAGTATATTAACACTAGTTTGGAGCAATTCCACTTACCTTGGCTCGGTGAGACGATGATTCGTCGGCCTAATTTCATGAAACTAACTCCGTAGGAATGCTCCCTGCGTCTTTATACTTCACTACCCGAAGTTAATTTGAGTTTGGACTACGTTTGATGGCGTAAACGGAAGGAAATTTATGTTGAACCTTCGTCCCTCTCCTATTTTTGTTCGTTCTCTGGAAATGAAGAATGAAAATGACCAAAAAAACCGAAGTGGGTCTTTATATACTTGGACCTGAACCCCCTTTAAGTCACATTTGTCGAATGCGATTTATAAGTCGCATTTGCCTTGCGACGCTCCAACTTAGCACTTGTCCGGTCTTTCCCCGGGCCCTTTTCTCACACGTATGGCATTCTAAAACTATTAAACAACATGCGAATAGGCCAACTAAGTGTCAAGAACTTATGGGGTGTAACAAACAGGCACATCAAAAACGGCTATGGCGATGGAGGACTATATAAGTCAATTTGGTCAGTTATTTCACATCCAATTTTCATTTCTAAAAATTTACTCGACCAGAACTCTCCCTAGAGGTGTTCCAACATGTTCTTGATGGTTTTTGGCTTAGGTAAGATAATCAAATGTGTAATCGAAGGTCGGGAAGTGGGGAGCTTGGTGTGGTTCATGGTTTGTTGTCTTTTTCGGGGTTTTGGTGGTTATTTCATGGTGAAGATGTTGTTCAGCCTTCTTCCTTTAATTTTCATTAGTTTTTGAGGTTGGTTATAGGTATGTTAACATCATTATGTTGTTGTCTAAGAGTTTCTACTATTGAATTTGTTTGAATCGTGTTGGATATGCTTCATTTTCCTTGTTTCGTTATTAAGTTGTGTTGGATGTATTTTGGCAGTAACTTGGGATATTCTTAGGCAATATCTTGATGCAGTAACTTGGGTTGTTCTTAGGAAGTATCTTGATGTCTATAATAGTGGAGGTTCAAATTAGTTCGGGTTCGCCAGAAATCCAAGGTATGTTAGGATCGTCCCTCCCTTTATCGGTATGAATTCCGTAGCCATTGCCGTCGATATTGATGTGTGTGTTGGTTGTTTTGTGAAGTCTTATATTATGTTATTATTGACACTTTGTGTTGTTGTTTATATTATGTTAGAGTTATATATGAGATGATGGTTTTGTTGGTAGCTTGGGCTTGTATGCCAAGGGGCGTAGTCAAGGCAATTGTTAAGCTTGTGTCAGGGGTCGTGCGTGAGGCTTGTTGTTCTTATGGAAATTATGGGATTCCTATGTGAATAGAGTTAGGTGATGATATTGGTGCATGAATAATGGTTTAGAATGGTAAAGTTCGATGGTTATGACGATCTTTTGTCGTTCGGACATGTCAATGGCACGTTGATGGCTGTGGTGATGCTTAGATTGGCTTGGATGTGTCCCTTGTTAATA
Organism: Datura stramonium; assembly: GCA_018107945.1. Taxonomy (NCBI): domain Eukaryota; kingdom Viridiplantae; phylum Streptophyta; class Magnoliopsida; order Solanales; family Solanaceae; genus Datura; species Datura stramonium. The sequence goes on from JACEIK010003945.1 coordinate 52,637, forward strand.
GTGGTGAGTAGAAGGTCTTGTGGGCTGCTTGTAAAGATTGGAGATAGACTTGTTAGGATGGTGATGCTTAGTTCAGTTAGTGGCTCATCGGTGGATGGCTAGACGTGCGTACGAGAATAGTACTATATTGTGATAGTCGGTTGGTGGGGTTTGAGAGTGGGTTGTGACCTATTTAAACATATATTGTTATTGTTATTAATTTTGAATATTTTGATTGTGTGATTGTGTGTGTGCGTGTGTTGAGGCCCCTTGGTTTTGTGGATACCCAATGCTGAGAGTAGGTTCGACCATGGGGTTGAGTCTAATGGATAGAACAATTGGCCTATGGTTGAGTTGACTTTGCCTCTTATAGGGCCGTTCTGAGACATGCAAGACCTATGGGGAGGTACATGCCTCCATAGCATCATATATGTTTGTCCTGTGCCTTCCTAGGATTACGATTGGCTATCCCGGATAGATGGAGCTCTGCTAATGGTGCGCAGCCAAGAGAGGGTCCGGCCGTGTTTGATTGATTATGTTGATTAACTGGAGTTTACTTTTGATTTGCTTGGAATTATATTGTGGTTGTTGTTTGTGTTATCTGTTATTTGATAGAAATGGATGCTAGATGTTGGCTGGTGCTAGTTTAGGCAGTTGAGAGGTCTAGAGGTGATAACCGGTGAGTTGGGTCAGCTAGGCGCCACGTGTTATTATTTACTTTTTGGACATGTGATGCAGGGCGTATTTACGCATTTATTAACCATATTTTGCCCATACTTATCTATGTTTTAAGAACAAATTGTGTGTAATTTCTTGTGTTTTATGTGATTTATATGAAAAAGAGCTGATACACATGATCAGATGCTTTCAAGTGTTAAAGTGATAAATTTGGGATTAATTGTGGCTAAAAAGAACAAGAATGACAAAACGGGGTTGACGAAATGAGTCTGATAGAAGTTGGCGTCATGCAAGCACACCTGTGCTATGGCCTGCACGATGCACTGGCAAGGTCGAAGCATGGAGAGGCGCAATGTGCCAAGGGCAGTGGCGCCTTGAGCAACACGAGACACAGCCTTGTCCAGATGGCTAGAAGTCAAATCCCAGTTCTACTAGGAATAGAAGTTGCAAAACCCAAATCTAATCCAAGTAGGAACATAAAGGCTTAATCTACTATTTAAAAATACCCTCTTTTACATGTTTTTAGGCATCCAACATTATCTAAGTCCTATTCTAGTACAATTGAGAGTGTTGCAAAATTCATACTTACGAATTTGTGTAATCACTTGGTTGAATAATTGTTGGAGATTTATCAAGTTCTTGTGACTCAATATAGCTTTGTAGATTTTGTTAAACAATTTTATTTTATCATAAGTATTTCATTATAATTTTTTATACATCTTTTGTTTTTCTTCTCATAAACATGAGCACTAAATCTCTCAAATAAGGGTTGTGGGTACAATGATGAATTAAAAAAAGTAGGCAAAATAAAATAGTGATTCCTGAATGGTGAATTAGGTGGATTGTTATTCTCTTCATCTTAATGTTTAATTGTTTGTATCTTCAACTTGAACGACCAAGGATGTTGAAGTTAGGAAAAGAAAATAGTGGCAATTTAATGCTACCAACCCTGATCTAAATTAACTTGAGCTTTAACTGAGGATACTTAAGTCAAGACTTATAGCGAGGGTAAAATATACACTGTTAAAGTCCGAGAGGATTTAAGTGAAATTCATCTATATAGGTCGAGAGACGTTAGGTGAACTTAATCCTCAGTCTTACACAAAATTCACCAGGATATATTACTAATAAAAGCCTACTAAGTTATGAAATCATGAGGAACACAATCCTAATTTTATCTTGATAATTTGATACATAACTCAATCATTGTTAGAATTATTTTCTTCTTTTTATTTTTGCAACCCCTATCAGAGTTATTGATTACAAGTTAATTAATCATCATTAATATATTATTTCTTCTCTATTCCTCGTGAGATCAATCCTAACCTGTGTTGGGTTACTATATTTGACAGCGACCACTTTAGACTTCAATTGCAAGGTGTAATTTGGGCACGATCAAATTTTTGGTGCTATTGCCGGAGAATACGGTGTTGAAATAGTTAATTGATGTCTAAGCTTGACTTGTAATCTTTATTTTGTGAGTTACATTTTTGTTTGTTTTGTGCTTGAGTCTTCACAGGACATGGCGGACCAAGGCCGCTGTTCAACCTTCCTCTGTGGGAAGGATTGACAGAAGAATAGTGAACTGAAGCCTTACAAAGAGATTAAAGGGCTCAACATAGTCGGCAGGCTAGGAGAGATGAAATCTATGGGGAGAATATTTATCCAGATGAGGTATTTACTGGAGCAATAGTGTCACCCCTCTGCCAGCTAATTCTAAATTTGACATCACCAGTACTATGATTCAGTTGCTGAAGATGAAGGGTTATTTAAAGGATTGAATGGAGAAAATCCCAACCAACACTTAAGCAATTTCATTAGAATATGCAATGTGGAAAAGCTACGATGAGTGACACAAGAAGCTATTAGGCTTAGGTTGTTCCCATTCTCCCTAATTGGGGAAGCTAAGTATGGCTAAATGAGCTACCAGATGGATCAATCTCTACTTGAGTGGAGTTGACTATAGCTTTCTTGGAGAGTTTTTTCCCATCCTCACGAATGATTCAACTGAGGGATGCGATAAACAATTTTAGACAGACAACAGGGGAATCTCTACATGAGGTTTGGTTTAGATTTTAAAAAAACTAAAGCAGTGCCCAAATCATAAGCTTCTAGATGAATTTCTTCAGGAAATATTCTACAGGTCACTCAACTCTACAGATAAGTTGATTACTAACAACATGACAAAAGGGTCAATCATGGCTCATACTTTTAAGGAGGCTAGTGAGATACCAGATAAGTTTGCAAAGACAACAGGGCTTGGTACAACATCGAGTCTAAGACTGAAGCTATAAACCACTCAAGAGGAGTGTCAATAGAGCTACAAAGGAGAGATATGAAACGTGATCAAGACATGGCCTAGATCAAATCTCAAATAGAACTAATCACCAAGCACTTGACTACTATGAACACACACAAAATGCAAGTAGTTAACATGCAAAGAGAAACATACAGGCATGATGATTATTACCCCGAGTATGAGGAAGAGGCTGATTTTGCTGAGTATCATACAAGGATTTCCAAGCTTGCACCCTAATGTCTTAACCAAACACTTGGCGACACAATCAAGAGAATGAAGGTAGAATCTATTACAACTATGACAGTACAGGTTATGGTGGTAGAGATCAAGGAAATTGGGGAAATAGGGGTCCACCACTTAACGACTCTAGAGATGGCAAGATAAAAGCCATACTTAGCCAACTTCTAATAAAACTTGAGTCCACAGAGTTGGGAGTAAACAAAATGCGGTAAGATCTCTCTAGCATGGGTAAGATGGTCAAATCACATTCTTTCTCCATCAAGCAGTTGGAGCAAAAAATGGAACAAAAATAAGTAGTGTCAAAACATAGATCCGAGGATGATCGGTGCATAGCCGTAGAACCAAGAAGTGGCAGGACCACACTTGAGCAACAGACACTTGGAACAAGGTTTGATGCAGAGGAAAACAATCCAAGCCCAGCAAGAGAGTAGAGCAGTATGCTTTCTGATCCCCGTATTAAGAGGTTCAACATGTCGTTGGATCAAAGCATTGAGGGGCGTGACGCGCCGCTTGACAGGCATCATGAGGCACACGACATACTATTTAACTGGCGCTCTGAGGGTGCAACGCATAGATAGGGCATCGCCTTGGTGTGTGCATCACAGAGGGAAGTGTAAGCAAGGAAGGGTCACAACCTAAGGAAAATGAGGTAGAGGAGGGAAGGCTAAAGAAAATAAAAAATTGTATACACAGATCCCAAGACTGCCTCCCCCCTTTCCCCAATGCCTTAAAAAGAAAGATGAAGACGAAAATTTTCACAAATATTTTTCTATGTTAAAATAGCTATCCATCAATATTCCGTTAGTAGAAGCACTAGAGCAAATTCCAGGATACGCAAAGTTCATAAATGAGTTGGTGACCTAAAGGAGAACCATAAGCGTTGACCCTGAGGATAACATTCATCATTGTAGTGCAATAGCATGATACTCCTTAATACAAAAAAAAGACGATACTGGAGCCTTTAAAATCCTCAGTACTATTAGAGCATTGAATTTTGCTAAGGCATTATGTGATCTGGGAGCTAGCATAAATTTGATGCCTTTGGTCGTATATGATCAGCTGGGCTTCAGAGCCCCTAGACCAACTATAATACGGCTATTAATGACAGACCATACGGTAAAGAAGCTAGTGGGTATATTAATTGATGTCTTAGTCAAAGTGGAGAGATTCATCTTTCCAGCAGACTTCGTCATATTAGAGTGCGATGTTGACTTCAAAGTACCCATTATTTTAGATCAACCATCTTTAGCCACAGGGAGAGCATTAGTGGACATGAAGAGTGGAGAACTAAAGTTTAGGTTGAACAATGAGGAGATAGTGTTCAATATCTGCAGGATCATACGATAGGCAAATGATTCAGGTGAAATCATTGATTGATGTCATTGATGAGCAGTTATGGATCTGATAGAAGAGAGCTATACAACTGAATCTCTAATAGCCGTATTGAAAAAGACTATTGATTGGAAATCCACTGGGTTTGATAAAGCAATGAAAGCTGTAGTGGGAAGGGGTGCTTATTCATATGCCCCTAAAAGTTGGATCTTGACTTAAAAAATAGAGCACCCTCTAACTACACCATTAATAGAAGAACCACAAGTGTTGGAGATTAAGCCACTACCTGCTCATCTTCAATATGTATTCCTTGTCCTGCAAAATACACTAACAATAATTATCTTTGCAAAATTGTTGGATTGGCAGGTGGAAGCATCGATCTCCATTCTCAAAACTTACAAAAGAGCCATCAGATGGACCATTGCTGACATTATTTGTATCCCACTAGGCATCTACACTCATAAGATTAAGTTGAAAGAAGATTTCATACCTAGAATTCGGCATTGGAGGAGGCTAAATCCAATTATGCAAGATGTGGTAAAGAAAGAAATTCTTAAGTGGTTAGATACAGGGGTGGTTTAGATTGCATACCTAGCATTGGGCATCAGAGGAGGCTAAATCCAATTATGCAAGATACGGTAAAAAAGAAATTATTAAGTGGTTAGATGTAGGGATGGTTTACCCTATCTCTGATAGCCAATGGGTTAGCCTGGTATAATGTGTGCCAAAGAAAGGAGGTATGACAATAGTTCAAAATTTAAAAAATAAACTTGTGCCAACTCGAACAGTCAAGGAATGGAGAGTATGCATGAACTTCCAAAAGTTAAATAGCTGCATTGAAAAAAGATCACTTCTCACTGCCATTTATGGACCAGATGATAGACAGGCTTGCAGGGAGAGCATATTACTGCTTTCTTGATGGGTATTAGGATACAACGATATCTCTATTGCACTAGAGAGGATCATAAAAAGACCACGTTTACCTTTCCTTATGGTACATTCACATTTAAGAGAATGCCTTTTGGGTTATGCAATATGCCATCCACATTTCAGAGATGCATGATGTCCATATTCTAAGACATGGTAGAAGAAACTATAGAGGTGTTTATGGATAACTTTTCAGTAGTGGGGGACCCATTTGAAGATTTCTTAGCACACTTGGCTGCAATATTGAAGCAATGTGAAGAAACAAATTTGGTACTAAACTGAAAAAAGTGTCAATTTTATGGTCACAAAAGGGATAGTATTGGGGTACAAGATTTCTAAAAAGGGTATAGAGGTGGACAAATAAAAAAATTGAAGTTATTTCAAAACTTCCACCTCCTATCTCTGTTAAGGGGATCCATAGTTTTTTAGGGCATGATGGTTTTTATCGGCGGTTTATTAAATATTTTTCAAAAATTGCTAATCCTTTATGTAGGTTAATGGAGAAAGATGCAAATTTTGTATTTGATGAATCTTGTCTCAAGGAATTTGAGTGCCTAAAGGAGAAACTCATCACAACACCCACCATAGTGGCTCTTGATTGGAGTATGCCATTTGAGATCATGTATGATACTAGTGGAGTAGCCTTGGGTGCTGTCCTGGGACAAAGACATGATAAAATATGTCATCCCATCTACTACACTAGCAAGGCTCTCAATGCAGCTCAAAAGAATTAACAATACGGAGCAAGAGTTGTTAGCTGTAGTGTATGCCTTTTAGAAATTTTATGCTTACCTCCTTAGCACAACTGTGGTGGTGCACACTGACCATGTTGTAATTTAGTATCAAATGGACAAAAAGGATATAAAACCTTAACTTATTCACTGGGTATTACTACTACAAGAATTTGATATTGAGGTGAAAGATAGAAGTGGTACAGAAAAGCATGTTATAGACCATCTATCCAGATTGGATGAAGAAGGAAAAGTGGGGAACGAGTTGGAGATCAATGATTCATTTCCAGACGAACAGGTATTGGCCGCCTTACATGACTTGATTCCATGATTCGCAAATTTTACAAACTACTTGGTGAGTGATGTAATGACTGAAAATATGATCTTTCATCAAAAGAGGAAGATTCTCTATGATGTTAGAAAATTTATTGGGATGAGCCATATCTGTTCAGAATTTGTGCTGATAATATAATTAGAAAGTGTGTCCCCAAAAATGAGATGATTTACATTTTTGAGATATGCCATTCATCTCCCACTAGAGGGCATTACAATGACATTCGCACAACACAAAAAATATTACAGTGTTGTTACTATTGGCCTATGATTTATTATGTTTCTCATGAATTTTCAAAAAGCTTGTGATAAATGTCAACGAGAGGGAGGAGTGTCTCGAAGACATGAGCTATCTCTGACACCCATTATTGAGGTAGAGTTTTTTGATGTATGGGGCATTGATTTCATGGGCCCATTTATAAGTTCCTTTAGGATGAAGCACATATTGGTAGCAGTCGATTATGTCTCTGAATGGATGAAAGCTATGGCACTTCCAAACAATGAGAGCAAGTAAGTCACTGTATTCTTCTGAAGGAACATTTTCTCTAGATTTGGTACTCCAAGGGCAATCATCATTGATGGTGGATCACACTTCTGTATAGATTATTTTAGGGCCTACTTGAGAAATATGGATTCAAGAATAAGGTGACAACACCATACCACCCGCAGACAAGTGGACAAGTGGAAGTATTAAATCGGGAAATCAAGACAATTCTGGTCAAAACAGTTAATGCCAACAGAACAGGCTGGTCAAGGAGATTAGATGATGCTTTATGAGCATATCTCACAACATTCAAATCACCCATAGGTATGTCACTATATCAGCCCGTCTATGAAAAATCATGTCATCTACCTGTGAAGCTTGAACACAAGGCTTTGTGGGCACTAAAGAAGTTAAATCTAAATTGGAAAGAAGCCATGAATCTTAGACTCACCTAACTAAATGTGATGGATGATTTATATTAATGACTTATAAAAATGCTACAATCGTCTTGGACCAGATCTAGAACTGTTCTCAACAGTTTGTGTAGCCATAAATCCTATTGTATTCATTGAGATCTGTTGACTTTGTATACCATTCCGTTGTAAATAAACGATCCTATCAGATTTTCCTTCCTTTTCTTTTGCCGCATTTCGCTCAAAGGGTTGAAGGGAGATAGTGCATCAAGCTGTTCGCAAGGGCCAACTTGATCCTCTTCCCCAGAGATCTCAGATGAGGGAACCCTGGGAGAGCCGCCGACTCCAACTACCGTCCATATATACAAATAAAGAATGAAGCTTTAATATGATCGAAAGATTGAAAAGAGGGAGTTCACACCTAAGGACATAGTGTTTCTATACAATTCCAAACTCCGCTTGTTTCCAGGAAATTAAGGTCAAAGTGGTCAGGACCATTCAATGTGGTTCAAGTGTTATCATGGAGCAATAGAGCTTGAAACCAAGGATGGAACAATATTCAAAGTGAATTGACAAAGGGTCAAGCATCATTTTGGTAATCTTGAGGAGTTGAAAGTTATGGAGGAAATATACCTTGATGAAGTCTGAGTAATCGAGGGATCTGCATCGTGCCGCGATGTTAAATCAAGTACTTCTTGGGAGGAAACCCAAGGTAACTTAGTTTTGTGTTAATTTTGTGAATTTTTAAATTTGATTTGTGTGCTCAAGTGTACAGAAAGAAAATCTCAAATTTAGCAAGGGACTCCGTGATGCGAAGCAAAACCTCCATACCGAGGTCCGCAATGCGGAGTATGTTTTCAAGAAAAAATTTATCGCACAGAAGATGAGGATTAGGTCCAGGGAGTTCTTCTTTCACCCTTTTTACTTGTGCATTATTATTTTAGCATTGAGGATAGTGCTATTGACTAAGTGTGGGGTGGGAGAAGTAAATTTTCTTATATTATATATGCTTTCATTGCTAAATTTATTCATGGTGGGCCTAGATTTTTTTATTCATGACCTATCCTGCCAACTTGTAGTATTTTTTGTGATGTTTTTTATTTTGTTTTTATTTGGGTTCCCACAATTTTTTTTTCGGTACTTTTCCAGCAAATAGTCCCTTAGAATTGAGTAGAGAGTCTAAATTTTTTTAAAGTCATAGAGTCATGACTTTTCCTCATGATAGATGGATAATGACTGTCTTAAGGGAAAATTATCATTAGGAGAGCAAGAACATGACACCTTACGAATGCTAGGTGCTTCACTTAGGACTTTGTGAAATTCACTCAAAAATGCATGAAAAGGGTAGAAACACTTAGACTTTTGGAACTTGACTCCTATGCTTGAAAAATTGGGCTTAATAATGTTATGAATTCAATATAGATATATGTAATACCCCGAAAGTCTCCAAGATTAGACCAGAGGGTTCAAGCGAAGAAAACAGGAAAATGTTATCCAAGTCATAGGATGAGTCATCAAGTGACTCATGAGGAGACTTCATGAGTCGTGGAGTGACTGTGAAGTAGAGGATGGTTGGTGAGAACTCATGGTCAGGGGGTGGCCATGGGAGGCAGCCACGAGCCGTGAAGTGACTTCACGATTCGTGAAGTTGGTCGTGACCAGGAGGCTGAGTTAGAGACGATTTTTCCAGTGGACTTCATGGATGATACCTCACGAGTCATCCAGTATCTCACGAGTCATGAGGTCACTTGTGAGGACTGGCAAGATCCAAATTTCCTACATTTTTGTAAGGATATTTTCATAATTTCTAAGCTCCTAGGTGTCAAACTACGTCGTTTTAAGCTCTGTTAGGAGGGTTTTAGGAGTTCTTAACCTATCCTATGTCATTCTATTCCATGCATGCAAGATTAGAGTGTTCCATTAGAGATCAAGCTTGAGAATTCAGTCAAGGAAAGGTGTAGAATCAGATTTATCTAGGTATGTAGGGTTATGAATGGGAGTTTATCTTCACTCTCATGCCCAAATATCTTCTCAATTCATGAATTCAATGTGTATAGTTCTATGGGGTTTTGACCCAATCTATGAAATTTTTTATATTTCAATCATGGGCCAATTCTCTTCATATTTCTAATGAGGTTTTAAGATTCATGGGCATGTTTTATTATTATTTTAATTACAATTTATGATTTCAAAGTTTTAAAATATGATGCCAAATTATGCAAGTTTCATTAAAAGTTGAGATTATGATCTATGTTTTCAAGCATGATGAGATGTCTAGTTGAAAGTATGAATTTGATTTACCCATGCATGTATCCATGATTTTGACTACCAAGTCTATTTCAATCTTGTTTATGTTTGGGTAAGCCCACATGATTTAATTATGTTTCATGAATTAGTTCTATTTTATGATATTAGCTTACCACATGATTTTGGAGTCTAGACTCCCACTTTTCAGCTTGTGGTATGTTTTGAGCCAAGGCCCTTATATTCAAATTTCAGACTATGTATGTAATTTCAGGATCAGAAAGATGATGGTTCAATTTTATTGAAAAATGATGGAGAGCATGTTGATGTTTTTAGGTGTCTAGCACCGAGTAGGCTAGGGGTTCAGGAAAACCTCGGGCCTTAGAACTACGTACCAATGTAGGTTATTTAGATTCATTGGGACTTCCCTTGTGATCTTTCCCGCCCTCGAGGGGCCTTCAGCTTGGTATCGATATCACCATAGCACGCTTATCCCTAGCAAGGCTTTGGATGGCTCTACCCACTTGAGTGTAATAGTTAGGATCACATAAGCTCTATCGTGATTATGTCGGTTACATGACGAGTCTCCCATTTTTCCTCATGATTTCAGTTATGCTTGTCTATCAGTTATGATGTGATGTTTTCAACAGGTTTGACCCAATTTTCAGTTTATCAGTTTTACTTATGATCATCAGTTTTAGCTTTCGATCATTCATTATAGTTATGAAGTTCAACTATGTTTAATCATTCTTTAAAGATATCATCCTACTGTCCTTACTCTTAGAACCTTTTAATGATATGATTTATGTTGTGCATGTTTTCAGTTATACTTAGCCTGTTTTACTTACCTTTCATACTCAGTACATTTCAAATATCGACGCATACTCTATGTTGTATTATTTCATGATACATGCGTAGATGTTCATATTCAGTCCCACCACCAGCCAATCTCTCGAGCTTGTCCAGTTCTCCAGTTGGTGAGTCCTTATCCTTCAAGGACCTTTAGTTAGCTTTGTTATTATCATCTTTTAGTTTAAATGCATGTAGTGAGTTAGTTCTGGTGTTTTCCCATCAGCTCGTTAGTATGTTAGAGGCTTTTCAGACATAGTGTTGTATTCAGTTTCAGATTCAGTGTTGTATATTTCCATTGTTCAAATGTTTAATATTCATACTTCTGCTATTTCGGAATTCAGTTTCTTTCTGCCTTGATAATGTTGAGTTAGTTATCATTTTCATGCCATGGGTCGACTTGGAGCCATTTATGGTTCTAGGTTCCGTGGGTCGATCCGGCCCTATGTTCAGGTCGCGACAATATATGTGTTTATGTATTCTTGATAGCCATTGTTGAATCATTTGTGCCATTGTATGAGTAAGATATGGTTTAGTATACTCCATGCTTGCAATTTGATATCTAAAACTTGCGCCGTGTGTGTGAAAAATGAAATGAGGATGTTGAATCTAGAAAATGATATAGGCATTTCTTTGGTAGCCTATTTATACTCCAATTGTTACCTACCTTGATGTAATTGTCCTTGTTAGCCATTTTGAGCCTTAGCCTATTCTTTTGATAGCCATATTACAATCTTAATCTCTTTTGTTCTATTGACTTTTGTTTGATCTAAATATCTCCTACAAGCACTTTAATTGATAATTTTTGCATGAAAGGAGCATAAGTGGAGAAAGAAGGGGAAAAGCCAAAGTGTGGAAATTGAAAGAAAAGAAAAGGGTAAAATTTGGTAAACAAGAAGGGTGATGTTAGTAGGAAAACAAAAAGAAGAAAAAACATAGAAGTTGAAAAAGTTGATGAATGAAAAGAAAAAGATTTGTGAATAAGCTTAAAATTGAAAATTCCCTACTAATCACCTAAGTTGAAAATTGAAAATAAAAGGAGGTATAAAGAGAAATATAAGAGATTGAAGAATGTGTTAAAAAGAAAAAGAATTGTGATGTATTAAAATACTTAGAGAGATTAGTCACTATCTTGTCTAAATAGTTTCTACCCGTCCCTTAGCCTACATTACAACCATCTTAAATCCTAATTGATCTTAGATTTGATGTTCTATATTAGTGTAGTATTACACTACGGGCAAGCCTATGGGTCGTCTTTTGTATGCATACTGCGTAATTTGGGTGAGTGAGAAGAAATTATTTATTTATGCCCAAGTTAGTATTTTTATGTATCGTATGTATGAAAGCGAAACTCCCTAAATGGTGAGGGCACATAATGCTAAGATTTTGGTATATCTTGATTGCTAAATTACATATGATTCATGTTGACCCAAATATATCTTGTTGAGTTCATTCTAAAAGCCAACTTATTTTAGAATTTGGCACTTGAATGTTGATCCTATATTCATGTGGAGTAAACTGTTAGAGCTTGATTGGTTTGTCTAATGATCCTAAGTGTGAGTAGACCTGTTCGTAGGGTAAATTTTATGACTGAATTTGAGAAAGAAAGTAGTAGATTGTTTGAGGATGAACAATATTTAAGTGTGGGGTGATGATGTAGGGAATATTTACACATTTATTGACCATATTTTGCCCATACTTAGTTATGTCTCGAAACAAAATTGTGTGTATTTTCTTTTGTTTTATTTGATTTATATGAGAAAGAGCTAACACACATGATTAGATGCTTTCAGGTATTAAAGTGATGAATTTGGGCTTAATTGTGGCTAAAAAAAGAAAGAATGGCAAAACGGGGTTGACTAAATAAGTATGATAGAAGTTGGCATCGCGCAGACACACTTGTGTTATGGCCTACGTCATCCACAGGCAAGGTCAAATCACAGAGAGGCGCAGCGCGCCAAGGGCAGTGGCTTCTTGAGCAGCGTGAGGCACAACCTTGTCCATATGGCTAGAAATCAAATCTCAGTTTTTCTAGGAACAGAAGTTGCAAAACCAAATTCTAATCCAAGCTGGAACAATGAAGGATTAATCTACTATTATAAATACACTCTTTTACATGCTTTTAGGTGTCCAACATTGTCCAAGTCCCATTCTAGTACAATTGATAGTGCTGCACAATTCATACTTATGAATTTGTGTAATCACTTAGTTAAATAATTATTGGAGATTCATCAAGTTCTTGTGACTCAATATAAGGGTTGTAGGAACCAGGATGGATTAACGAAAGTAGGCAAAATAAAATAGTGATTCTTGAGCGGTGAATTAGGTGGATTGTTATTCTCTTCATCATAATGCTTAACTGCCTGTATCTTCAACTTTCCCGATCAAGGTGGTTGAAGTTAGGAATAGAAAATAACAATGGCAATTTGAGGCTACTAACCCTCATCTAAATTAACGTGAGCTCTAACCGAGGATAGTTAAGTCAATATTATGGCGATGGCAAAATATACACACTTAAAGTCTGAGAGGATTTAAGTGAAATTCATCTATGTAGGTAAAGAGACGTTAGGTGAACTTAATCATCAGTCTTACATAAAATTCACCAGGATAGATCACTAATAAAAGCCTACTAAATTATGAAATCATGGGGAACACAGTCCAAATTTTGTCTTGATAATTTGATATATAACTCAATCATTGTTAGCAATATTTTCTTCTTTTTAATTTTGCAACCCCCAATCTGAAATATTTATTACAAGTTAGTTTAGTCATCATTAACATATTATTTCTTCCCTATTCTCTTTGTGATCGACCTCAACTTTATTGTGCTACTATATTTTACATTAAATGCTTTATACTTCAATTTTGAGGTATAATTAAGGTGTCATCAACTTATCGGGCTTATGGGGGTCAGGTAGGTTCTATTTGTGTGCTTGCTTGTACTTGTCAGACTTACGGGGGCCAGGTAGATTCTATGTGTTTGCTTAAGTTGAGTTTCTCCTCCTACGATATCTCGTATATCTGTTGATCGATAATCTAAGTCTTGTAGTTATTTCTGCCTTTCATGCTCAGTGCATTGTTGTACTGACACCCTAGTTGGGGTGCTGCATCATGCATGCAGGTGATGGTGGGCTGGTAGATCGAGTTCTTGGTTGCTGAGTGGAGTTCCAGCTGAGTCAGTATGCTCTAGGTCTTTCGGAGTCACCAGATGTTTAAGGGTAATTTTGAGCCTCGTCCTGATTATTTGATTACTGTTGTACTCATAGAGGCTCGTTGACGTCACCCGCATCGAGTAAAAATAATTTGACGACTCTTTTTCACATCGAGCGCGTCCGCAAGTGTACGGATCGTGCAAGTAATATAGTGGCTCTTTTTAAGAACCGGATTGTCGAACCCA
>JACEIK010003945.1:88499-98765 GCA_018107945.1 Datura stramonium
ATTTTAGTTCCTATTTAATCAAAATAAAAGATGAAGTCTTTCAGAAATTCAAGAAATTTAAATCTGTTGTGAAATATCAAAAATATCAAAAGACTAATGCTTTGCTCGTGAATGCTCAATTACCTCAAGATTTATGAAGGAGATTGTATTAACAATTTATCATATTCTAAATAGAGTTCCTTTTAAGAAATTTAAAACCTCTCCATATGGGTTATGAAAAGGTAGAAAATCTAACTTAAATTATTTGAACATATGAATGGTGGCCTTTTATAAAGTTCCTGACTTTCAAAGGTCAAAGTTAGGTCCAAGGTATTAAAAGAATATCTGTTGGTTATACACAAAACTCAAAAACATATTGCATTTTAAATTTACAAACAAATGCTATTGTAGAATCGTGCATGTAAAATTTTTTAAAAATAAATTTTTATACAACTCTAGTAAAAATTCTACGAAAGGTCAAAGCACAAAATTTTCTACTCATTCTTTTGAACTAACACTAAATAAGAAAAGAGGAGATGACACTCTACCTGAAATTGAACCTAAGAGGAGCCAACGAGTGAGCAAAAAAATATTTCGACTCCAATAGCAAGTAGGAGCAAAGTACATCAGTGTGTACCCATTTTAGTAAATAATGAAAGTGATTAAAAAATTTTTAAAGAAGCAATGTCTTCTACAGATATAACTTTTTGAAAAGAAGCCATAAATAATGAGACAGATTCTATGTTATTCAACAATACTTGGATAATAGTATATCTTCCAATTAGTTCTAAACCTATAGGTTGTAAATTGGTAGTTAGAAGAAAATATGATATCAATGATCATGCACACAACTTTAAGGAAAAGTTAGTTTCCAAAGAATTTACACAAAAGAAAAATATTAATTTTTTTATATATATTCTCCTGTTGTACAAATAAAATTCATAAAAATGATTTTGACTTTAGCCTCTAAATATAAATTATACATTCATCAAATGGATATGAAAATAGTTTTTTTGAATGGATATTTAAGTGAAAAAATTATATTTGAACCAATTAGAGGAATTTGTTCTTCCTGAAAATAAGAATAAAATTTGCAAATTAGTTAAATTCCATTATGGGTTAAAGCAAGTTTCAAAGCAGTGGCATGATAAATTTGATGCTATCATTTTATCATAATAATCTACACACAATAATGTTGATAAATGTATGTATTCAAAGTTTATAAAAAATGATGGTGTCATTGTAAGTCTTTATATGTGTCACGCTCCAAGCCTACGCCCTGGACGTAACACGGTACTTGAAGTCACAAGTGACCCCAAGTAAACCCCTGGTCTATTATACACTGGTATTCTGAGTAAAACATGCACAACGGAAATTTGAAGTAAGAAAACCTTCTAACTAATGAGTTGTTGGGACAAGCCCCCAACTAACTTTAAGTCTAATTTAAAACTGTAATCTAACTGAAAGAAAATAAAATAAGGCCCTCGAATGATGAGGACTCACACTTCAACTGCGGCTAAGGAGGATCTGAATCCTGGTGGCTAATGCTGCTAAGTTTGGGAACCTACAGCTGTATCATGAAACGATACAGCATAAAAGTATGCGTTCGTACTTTAAATGTACTGAGTAAGTGGGAGAAAGCATAACAGAAATATAAATTTTGAACTGAAATGACGTGCGATGACCAACAAGTGAACTGAACTGATCTACTGTTGTAAACTGAAATGGTCAAGATGACCCTGTCTGATGGTCAAAGACATTCCATAAGTCTGAAAATTCTGAGTCTGAGATATAATACTAAACTGAGTTAACTGATAGAACTGGAACTAAACTGAACTGCTTACTCTGGACTGGAATGGACTGATTTATGGGAGAGTCTATAACCGACATATAACTATGTGAGCTAGACGTGGAGTCCGATGTATACACACCACCGGTACAACCCAAATATACCTTGACAGGATATAAATGCATGAACTGGGTGATCACAAAAGTCTGGGGCCAATCAGGCCAAGTAATACTGTAACCTACGCTGGCAACGTAGTTTTGGAAACTTGGGTGCACTGAAACCCCGACCCGCTCGGTGCTAAGGCCTACTCCCACTAGAAGCCTATACTGAACTACTAGGCTGATAGCTCGAAACTAGGGTCCAAGACTAGTCAGGGACATATTACTGAAAGTACCCTGACAGTCTTACCAGACCAGATTCTGAAACTGGGTTCTAGACTGGTCAGAGATGCTTATCTGGAAGTATCGTAACCGTCTAAGAACAAAATATAAACTGAACTGGGGTCCTGGGACTGGTCAGAGCTATATAACTAGAATGTCATGACGGCCTAATTGATCAAATAAACTATATTGTAAGTCTGATTCTGATAACTGAAAGGCACCACGGAAACCTCAGAAAAATACTGAAGTCAAATTGATCAGTTGACAAGTTCTAAATTATTCTGGAGAGGTTCTACACTCTAACTGAACTGAACTTCTAATCAGCTAATAGAGAATTCAACTTATTCGAACAACACGGGAATTACATAATATGGCAGAAACTTAAGAACTAAGGAATTCTCATCTGACAAAGCTAAAATCATTCTTATCAATGGAATATTTGCTAATCATATATATATATATATACAATTATATAATAGGAATTATGGGGAAATTCAGCCCAAAACATATTTCATTCACTAAATGAAAATTTTCAATCAAATAATCTCCATACAAGAATTTAGGGCTTCAATTCACTTTTGTATGAACATTGGCAATTTAGTTAGGAACTAATGAAAATAATATGAACAATCAACATGGATATCATTCCACATGGAATTAACAAAAAATAACGTGAAATTATTCGCATTCGAAAATTCAGGGCTAATACTGATAGGGAAATTATGGGAGGATTTTTGGGGGGACAGAAGGAAAGAACAATTTTTCCTGTTGAATACCTACATACCTGACTAAAATTCTCCAGGAGAAGAAGACTTGAATTGCTACAATGGTGAACAACCCTAAGCTTGCTTGAGAGTTTTCTTGAGGAACTCTTCGATAACTTTTCAGAGAATGAACATGGAAATGAGGGGAGGAATCGTTCAAACACCCTAATAAGTCTAAAATTACATCCAAAACGATGTAGTTTAAAGCTTAAGAGAGTAAAAAATTACTAAAGAGCCCTTAGAAATTCGCTGGGAAAAGCTTCCAAGTGACCTAACGGGTGAACTAACGGGTCGTGGTGACTGACCACGACTAGTGGTCACTCCCATCAGGTACACTGCCCAGGTTCCTCAGTATGTCACCATGAGAGACCTAACGAGTCACTTAACGAGTCGTTACCACTGATGAAAACTCGTGGTGACACTCATTAGGTACACTGCTTCTCATTTTACAATACTTACTCCTTCTCACGACTGACCTAACGAGTCGTTGTGTCTCATAAGGACCTATTAGGTGAGTTGTCCTGTAGCATTCTACAGCTTTTCCAGATTTTCTAATCTAAGTCCCGGATTTAGATTTTGGATTTCCGGGGCATTACAATATCTCCCTCTTGTAAACATTCATCCTTGAATGTTAGAAAACACACAGAAAAGCAGAGAATATCAATCAAAATCTCAAAATACTGCTCATTTAACTCCAAAACTGTCGGAACGACTACCTCCGTTTCCATATACATAACTGAACTGGAATTACTTTTCATACATACATCTAAAGTGGTAAAAGAAACTTATACACATGAATTGAATGCAACAACTATATCAGGTCCTAAGGCAAAACTAACATTTTTTTTAAGCTGCAACAGAGTCGGTAGAGAATAAGTTCGGGTATTTGGTCATCATATCTGCTTCAGCCTCCCACGTAGCTCCCCCCACCTGCTGATTTCTCCATAAGACCTTGACTGAAGCTATTTCCTTATTCATTAGCTTACAATCCTGACGGTTAAGGATCTGGACTGGTACCTCCTCATATGAGAGACTATCCTTTATTTTCACGTTGTCCAATGGCACAAATGAGGTTGGATCTCCGATGCACTTCTTCAAAAGTGACATATGGAAAACTGAGTGTACAGCTGCTAGTTCTGAAGGTAATTCTAGCTCATAGGCTACATTACCAATACGCCTCAAAATTCTATAAGGTCCCACATATCACGAACTGAGCTTTCCCTTCTTTCCAAACCTCATCACCCCTTTCATGGGCGAAATTTTCAGGTATACCCAGTCATCAACTGCAAACTCCAACTCTCTTCTCCGCACATTGGCATAAGATTTCTGAAGACTTTGAGTTGTTTTCAACCTTTCTCGGATGAGCTGAACTTTCTACATTGTCTCGTGAACTGAGTTTGTCCCTATCAAGGTAGATTCACCAACCTCGAACTAACCTATAGGAGATCTACACCTTCTACCATACAATGCTTCAATGAGGCCATCCGAATGCTAGAATGATAGTTGTTGTTGTACGCAAACTCGATAAGAGGCAAATGGTCATCCCAATTACCCTTAAAATTGATTGGGCACACTCTTAGCATATCTCTAGGGTCTGAATGGTCCGCTCATCTTTCCCATCGGTCTGCAGGTGAAAAGTGGTACTAAGTTTGACCTGAGTGCCTAGTCCCTTCTGAAAGGACTTCCAGAAGTGTGAGGTGAACTGCGTTCCCCTGTCTGAAATCATAGCCAAAGGCACCCCATCGAGTCTGGCCAACATCCCGTATGTAACGTTTGGAATAGTCCTCGGTTGAGTCTATGGTTTTAATTGGGAGGAAGTGAGCTGACTTAGTCATCCGATCTACTACTACCCAGATTGAATCATGCTGCCGACGAGTCCGCGATAGACCCGTGATGAAATCCATATTCACTTGTTCCCACTTCCACGTGGGTATACTGATATCTTGGGTCATGCCTCTTGGCCTTTGATGCTCCACCTTGACTTGCTGGCAGTTCAGGCACTTGGCTACGAATTCAGCAATGTCTCTTTTCATGTCGTTCCACCAGTAAATATCCCGCAAATTGCAGTACATTTTAGTAGCACCAGGGTGAATGGAGTATCTCGAGCTGTGTGCCTCAATCAGTATCTGTTGTTTCAACTCACCAACATCCAGTACACACAACCTTCCCTGGTAACGGAGCACACCATCTCCCCCTTTGGAGAAAGCTTCAACCTCCTTTCTGAGAACTGCTTCTTTAAGTTTAAGTAGAACTGGATCTTCATCTTGTTTGAACTTAATTTAAACTACCAAGGATAAATCCGACCTGCTTTGCATTACAACACCACCTTCGGCTGAATCCACCAGCTACACCCCTAACCGAGCTAGTCTGTGAACATCCCTTGCTAAATCCTTTTTGTCTTCCTCAATATAATTCACACTCCCCATAGATCGTCTGCTTAGGACATCAACCACCACATTGGCTTTGCCCGGGTGATACAGTACACTCGTGTCATAATCTTTTAGCAACTCAAACCACCTTCTCTGACACAGATTTAGATCCTTCTGACTCAGCACATACTGAAGACGTTTATGATCTGTAAATACATCTATGTGAGCTCAATATAAGTAATTCCTCCATATTTTTAGCTCAAACACCACCGCTTCCAACTCCAAGTCATGAGTTGGATAATTCTTGTCATGACTTTGAGTTTTCTGGAAGCATAGGCTATCACTTTGCCCCGCTGCATCAGAACGCAACCAAGTCCAACTCTGGAAGAATCACAATAAATAACCCATCCATCTGTTCCTTCTAGCAAGGTCAGAACTGGAGAAGTAGTGAGTCGAGTCTTCAACTCCTGGAAACTCTTCTCAAAGTCTTCCAACCACTGAAATTTCACTTTCTTCTGAGTTAACTTAGTCAGAGGAGATAATATAGAGGAGAAGCCTTCCACAAACCATCGGTAATAACCCGCTAAGCCCAAGAAACTCCTGATTTCAGTAGGAGAGGTAGGTCCAGGCCAATCCTTCACTGCTGCTATCTTATGAGGGTCTACTTGTATTCCTTCACCCGAGACCACATGAACTAAGAAAGTCACGGACTTTAATCAAAATTCTCACTTGCTGAACTTGGCAAATAACTTGCGGTCCCTGAGTGTCTATAATGCTAATCTTAGGTGATTGGCGTGCTCTTCCTCATTTCTGGAGTATACTAGAATATCATCAATAAATACAATAATGAACATATCCAGATACTGCTTGAAGACTTTGTCCATTAAATCCATAAAAGTTGCTGGACATTTGTTAATCCGAAGGACATCACCACAAACTCGTAGTGACCATACCGAGTTTTGAATGCTGTTTTCGGTATGTCACACTCTCTGACACTTAGCTGATGGTACCCTGACTTGAGATCGATCTTGGAGAAACAACTGGCTCCCTGAAGTTGGTCAAATAGATCATCAATTCTGGGTAGGGGATACTTTTTTTGACTATGACTTTGTTCAACTGTCGGTAATCTATGCACATTCTGAGGGTACCGTCTTTTTTTCGCACGAATATCACTGGAGCACCCCAGGGAGAGATGTTGGGTATGATAAAACCCTTATCAAGAAGATCTTTTAACATCTCCGTCAACTTCTTAAGCTCAGCTGGAGTCATTCTATAAGGAGGGATGGAGATGGGCTGAGTATCTGGGAGAAGATTTATTCCGAAGTTTATTTCCCATTCAGGGGGAACTCTGGGAAGATCCTTAGGAAACACATTTGGGAACTCGCTGGCCACAGGAATTGACTGGATGGTTGGGGTCTCAGAGTTGGGATCCTTGACCTGAACCAGATGATATATACATCCCTTTGAGATAAGTTTCTGGGCCTTAAGGTAGGAAATAAACCTACCCTTAGGCGCTGAACTGCTGCCCGTTTATTCTAACATTGGCTCATTGGGAAACTAAAACTTGACAACTCTAGTTTTGCAATCGACTGAGGCATAGCAGGAGTGTAACCAATACATGTCGAGAATATGGTCAAAGTCGACCATGTCTAACTCTACAAGATCGGTAGAATAACTTTACTCAGGACTGAGATGGGCAGTTTTTATACACCCGGCTGGCTCTAACTGACTCGCCAATTGGGATGGAGACTGAGAATGGTTCTGAGAGGACTTCTGGACTGATGTTGAATTGGACTACTATATAGGGAGTCACGAACGAAAGAGTGGCTCCTGGATCTAGGAGGGCATACACGTCTAGATGAAAGAGACGTAACATACCCGTAACTACGTCAAGTGAGCTTTCCTGATTCTAACTAGAAGATAGAGCATAGAAATAGTTTTGGCGCTGACCACCATCTGTACCTAATGTGTTGGCCTACTGAGCTGGTCGACCTACTGGAGCTGATGAGGTGGTAGATTGTGATCTCCCTCGTCATGCTGATAGGCACTCCCTAAGCCTGTGTCCAAGTTGTCCACACTCAAAACAACCCTCTCGTCCCTGAAGGCATTCTCCTAGGTGATTCCTACCACACTTCGAGCAAGCTGGATACCTGTTCCAGGTACTGTGAGTCTGATACTGAGTGCTAGATAACCCACCCCTCCAATCCTAGCGGCGCAGAAAGGTTGGGGCGCTGGCTGAACTGGGTGTTGGAGCTTTCTGTTATTGTTGTTGTTGTTGCTGTTACTGTGGGCGGATACTACCGCTAGACCTCTGATGGCCGAAATCTGACTATCCTGTCCTTGCCCATTTTTTCTTACGCTCCATATCCTTCGGATTTTCTGGGCGTAGACTATCAAGCTGCAAAGGTCCATATCCTTAATCAACATCGCTGTCCTTCACTCTTTGAGGACCAGATTTGACACTCCATTTACAAATTTCAGCATGCGAGCCCTTGGCTCGGCTACCATCTCTGGAGCGTACTTAGACAACCTAGTAAACTCCAGAGCATACTCCTCCACAGTTCTATTTCCCTGTCGCAAATTCAAAAACTTCGTCATCTTTGCCTCCCTTAGCTCCTGAGGGAAAAACCTGTCCAAGAAAGTTTGTGGAATTCTCCCCACTCCATTGGTCCTGCTCCCGCCGGTCGCCCCTCTTTCCACAGGTCATGCCAGACTTGAGCTACCCCTTTTAACTAGTAGGCAGCCAGGTCAGCACTTTCAGAAGATCTAACACCCATTATGTGGGTGATCTTCCTGATATCGTCCACGAACTCCTGGGGATCCTCCCCTACTTTGGATACCTAAAAAATGGAAGGTTCATACGGGTGAAGTCCCACACCCTTACAATTGCTGCAGTCCTGTTCGTGGCTACTGGAACCACCTACTGGTTCACCTGGTTGGGGACTGTTTGGTCCAGCAGTTGAATGGCTGTCCGGAATTCAGCGGTAGATATGAATCATCTTGAGGAGTTTTCGGGGCTAGTAGGGCAGGTCTGTTGGCATTACCGGCCCTTCTTCCATTTTCGCGTCTGGGAGGCATGGTTCACTGAAATGAAATAGAGCACGAGTTAGAAGGGCATTTCTAGGGCTGAACAATAATGCACGATAAAGAGTATCAACAAAAGAGAGTTTTCCTAATAACACTCCATAGCCTCCTCGTCATAAGTGTGGCACGCTTCACACCCATGAAAAGGACTCTACTCCATGCGTCTTTCTGACTTTCCGAAGATACTCTAAACCTAGTGCTCTGATACCAAGTTTGTCACGCACCAAGCTAACACCTTGGACGTAACACGGTACTTGAAGTCACAAGTGACCCAAAGTTAACACCTGGTCTATCATACACTGGTATTCTGAGTAAAACATGCATAACAGAAATTTGAAGTAATAACATAAAGACATTTTTTATGAAATTTAATATAAAACTTAAAACATGAAATCTAAACATCTGTATTCTGAAAGCCTTCTAACTGATGAGTTGCTGGTACAAGACCTCAGCTTACTCTAAGTCTAATTTAAAATTGTAACCTAACTAAAAGAAAATAAAATAAGGCCCTTGAATGATGAGGAATCACACTTCAACTGCGGCTAAGAAGGATCTGAATTGTGGCGTCTACCGTTGCTGAGTCTGGGAACCTGCAGCTGTATCATGAAATGATACGACATAAAAGTATGCGTCAGTACTTTGAATGTACTGAGTAAGTGGGAGAAAGCATAACAGAAATATAAAATCTGAACTGAAATGACATGAGATGAGCAACAAGTGAACTGAACTGATCTTCTGCTGTAAATTGAAACGGTCAAGGTGACCCTGTCTGATGGTCAAAGACATGCCCTAAGTCTGAAAATTTTTAGTCTAAGATATAATACTAAACTGAGTTAAACTGATAGAACTGGAACTGAATTGCTTACTCTAGACTAGATTGGACTGATTTGTGGGAGAGTCTATAACTGACATATAACCACGTGAGCTAGACGTGGAGTCCGATGTATACACCCCACCGGTAGGACCCAATATACCTTGTCGGGATATAAAGGCATGAACTGGGTGATCACAAAAGTTTGGGGCCAATCAGGCCAAGTAATACTATAACCTACGCTGGTAACGTAGTTCTGGGAACCTGGGTGTGTTGGAACCCTGGCCCGCTCGATGCTAAGGCCTAATCCCACTGGAAGCCTATATTGAACTACTAGGTTGATAGCTCGAAACTGGGGTCCAAGACTAGTCAGGGACATATTACTAAAAGTACCCTGAGAGTCTTACCGGACCAGATTCTGAAACTGGGTTCTAGACTGGTCAGAGCTGCTTATTTGGAAGCATCGTAACCATCTAAGAAAAATCATAAACTAAACAGGGGTCCTAGCACTAGTCAGAGCTATATAATTATAATGTCATGACGGCCTAATGGACCAAATAAACTATATTTTGAGTATAATTCTGATAACTGAGAGGCACCACTGGCACCTCAGGAAAGATTGAAGTCAAACTGATCAGTTGACAAGTTCTGAATTTTTCTGGAGAGGTTCTACTGTCACGCCCCGCCTTGGGGGGTATGACTGGCACCTGGTGCCCTAGTAGGACCTGGACTGCTAACTGGTAAGCCTAGGCATGTCTGGTGTCTGGCTAGCTCTATTTCTGATTTCTGGAAACAATGGGCTATATAACGGCTGTAAACACAGCCTCTAGCCGACTGGTCCTATAGCCACCTATGCATGTAATAACAGCTAACCAGAAACATACTCATAACAAGAAACCTATGCGGGCCGACAGGCCACCATGCTGTCTAGTCATCTGAAACTCAACATAAAAGAGTACTGTACAACTACGTGACCGACAAGGTCACCATTACTATCAGACTATGGCCCCACACGGCCAACATAATCAATAAAGCTAAACAACTGAACACAACGCACGGCCTCACACGACCGGCTCAACTGACCACAGGG
>JACEIK010003945.1:115837-142774 GCA_018107945.1 Datura stramonium
TTTGGATGGTTTTGACCCGGGTAGGGGTATATAGATTGTGTGTTGGTTGGCACCTTCCGACTTATGGGGGCTGGTATAGGTCCTTGTTTGTTATATATATATGTATATACTTGATATCTAATAGCTGATAGACAGCAGGTTGCCATGACGACAGGTATGCTCCTACCTTACGTTCAGTACAGATAAGCTTACTTCAGATTCCATCAGTCCAGGCAGTTTCAGATACTTACTACTGTTCAGAATCTCTAGTTATGTTGTTTATATTCAGTTATGTTCAGTTTGCTTTACATACTCGGTACCATTGGTACTGACGCCCGTTTGGGGCGCTACATTACTTGCCTGCAGGTACCTATAGACGAGGAGCCGAACCCTCGTGATCCTAGCCAGCGTAGAGTCATCAGCTCCTATCATTCGGAGCTTGATATTCAGAGGTTTATATCATTTTCTTTTATTGTACAGTACAGGTAGGCCGGGGCCCTGTCCCGACCATCTTATCAGTATTCTTAGAGGCTTGTAGTCTATATATATTTCCCTGTAGTTAGTTGTGCCGGTCGTGTGGGGTCGTGCGTATGTTTAGTTATTTATGTTGGTCGTGTGAGGCCTTATCCAGTTAGTAGTGGTGACCTTGCCAGTCACGTAGCTGTTTAGCATCTATTATTTGATTCAGAAGTAACTAGTCAGCATGGTGGCCTTGTCGGCCCGCATAGGCTCCCTTATACTGAAATGATTCTGGTTAGCTGTTGTTGTCTTATAGGTGGCTATAGTCCTAGTAGTCCGGAGGTTGTATTTACAGCCGCTATATATCCCGTTGATTCCGTGAATCAGAGTTAGAGCTAGCCAAGCACCAGATGTGCTTAGGCTCAGTAATCTAGCAGTTCAGGTCCTAGTAGGGCACCAGGTGCCAGTCATACCCCCCAAGGCGGGGCGTGAAAGAAATCCTTCAATAAGGCATCATCAAACACAAACTTCACCTCTTTCCCAAGTAGTTTGCACAAGGGATGTGCATTCTTTGAGAAGTCCTTGGTGAATCTCCGATAGAATTCCGTATGACCCAAAAAGCTTCGAACACCCTTCATAGAAATCGAAGGTGGTAAACTATAAATCACATCAATCTTTGCTCTGTCCACCTCAATGCCTTTACCTAAAATCCTATGTCCAAACACTATACCTTCATTGACCATGAAATGACACTTTTCCCAATTAAGCACCAAGTTGGTCACTTCACATCTCTGTAGCACCTTGCTCAAATGAGCCAAACAATCATCAAAAGAGTCACCTACCACTAAACATTCATCCATAAAGACTTTAATGGTGTCCTCCATCATGTTAGTGAATATAGACATCATACAATGCTAAAAGGTGGCGGGTGCATTACATAACCCGAATGGAATCCTCTTGAAACAGAACGTCCTATAAGGGCAGATGCAAGTGATTTTCTCTTGGTGTTTGGGGCTATAGAGATCTGATCATATCCTGAATAACTATTAAAAAAGCAATACCACCCCCTACCTGTAAGTTGGTCTAGGATCTGATCCATGAATGGCATCGAAAATGATCTTTCTGCGACCAGTGGTTTAACTTTCGATAGTCCAAGCACACTCTCCAACCTTTGACTAGCCTCAGTGGAATAAGCTCATTATTTTCATTTGGAACCACAGTGATTCCACCCTTCTTTGGCACACACTGGACTAGGCTCACCCATTTGTTGTCTACAATAGGGTAAACCACACCTGTATCCAGCCACTTAATAATCACCTTCTTGACCACCACTTGCATAGGTGGATTCGACCTACACTGATGCTCATACTCGAAATACAGTCTGGCTCAAGCTGGATCTTATATGTGCAAATACCTAGTGGGATCCTAATAATATCTGCTATGGTCCATCCAGTCGCCTTCTTATACCTCTTTAGAATGGAGATAAAAGCCACTACTTGGCATTCCACCAAGTACGCTGCTACAATGATCGGTAATATGTTTCCAGTTCCCAGAAATACCTATCACAAATGAGATGGGAGTGCCTTGAGCTCCAAGATTGGAGGCTTCTTAATAGATGGCTTGGCCGATGTGGTTACACAATTCTTATGATCAAGATCAATCTTTCTTGGGGCATAAGTGTACGACCCATACCGACAAGTGCATTCACTATCTCATCATCCCCCTTTATCTCCTCAACATCAACATTCATCAACATTGTTGTTAAGTCTTGAATACTCAATCGCTCCTTAATAATCATCATTAGAAGCTCAGCCTCCACAATATCAATCACTAAAACTACCTGCATATTATTCGAGTGCTTCATAGATCAACACACATTAAACGTCACTTCTTCATTATTCAACCAAAACTTCAGTTGTCCGGTCTCCATGTCCATGAGAGCACGACCGATGGCAAGGAATGGTCACCCCAAGATAATGATAACCTCAAAATCCATCTCACAGTCCAGAATAACAAAACCGGCTGGGAATATAATGGACTCAACCTTCACTAGAACATCATAAAGAATCCCCACTGGATTTTTCACCGTGCGATCTACCATCAATAGCCGTATTGTATTCTATTTGGACGCTCCCAAGCTCAACTGTCTAAACACTGCTAGCGGAATTAGATAAATACTAGCACCCAGATCATATAAAGCCTCACAAAGTTAAAGGCTCCAATGGTGCATGGTATGGTGAAAGCTCTAGGGTCTTCCTTCTTCTGCACAAGAGACCGAGATGCTATTGCACTACAATGGTGTAAATTTTCTATAGGTTTAAAGCTCACGGTCCTCTTATTATTGACGAGATCCTTCATAAATTTGGCATAGCCAGGCATCTGCTCAAGTGCCTCAACTAAAGAGATATTCACAGATAATTATTTCAACATTGAAATGAATTTGTGATACTTCCCATCTTCGAGGTGAGTCGAGTTTTCAACTCTTGGAAGCTCTTCTCATAGGCCTCTGACCATTGAAACTTCACTTTCTTCTGGGTCAACTTAGTCAACGGTGCTGCAATGGATGGAAACCCTTCAACAAACCTCCTGTAATAACCAGTTAAACCCAAAAAACTCATGATATCTGAAGGACTAACTGGTCTAGGCCAATTCTTCACAACCTCTATCTTTTGAGAGTCCACCTGTACACCCTCACTTGACACCACATGACCCAAAAAGGCTACTGAGTTCATCCAAAACTCATACTTGCTAAATTTAGCAAATAACTGACGATCCTTCAGATCTGTAGTACCACCCTCAAATGAGAGGCATGTTCCTCCTTGCTCTGAGAGTA
This sequence comes from Datura stramonium, assembly GCA_018107945.1. Taxonomy (NCBI): domain Eukaryota; kingdom Viridiplantae; phylum Streptophyta; class Magnoliopsida; order Solanales; family Solanaceae; genus Datura; species Datura stramonium. The sequence goes on from JACEIK010003945.1 coordinate 119,109, forward strand.
TATGAGAATTTCATCTATGAACACGATCACGAACATGTCCAGATATGGCTTCAACACGTTGTTCATCAAATCTATAAAAGTTGCAGGAGCATTCTTTAGTTCAAAAGACATAACTACAAACTCATAGTGACCATACCGAGTTCTCAAAGTTGTCTTTGGGATGTCACTTCCTCTAACTCTGAGCTGATGATATTCGGATCTGAGGTCTATCTTTGAGAAACACTTGGCACCCTAAAGATGATCAAATAAGTCATCAATTCTATGGAGGGGATACTTTTTCTTGACTATGACCTTGTTCAACTGTCGATAATCAATGCACATCTGAAGAGAACCATCTTTCTTTCGGAAAAAGAGAACTGGTGCAACCCATGGGGATTTGCTAGGTCTGATGAAACCATTGTCTAAGAGGTCCTTCAACTGCTCCTTCAACTCTTTTAGCTCAACTAGAGCCATTCTATAAAGAGGAATAGATATGGGCTATGTATCGGAAAGAAAGTCAATACCAAAATCGATCTCCCTCTTAGAAGGGATTCTTGGTAGATCATCTGGAAATACCTCTGGATACTCACACACTATAGGAACTGACTGATAGTCGAGGTCTCGAACATAGCATCCTTAACTCTAACTAGATGGTACACGCAACCCTTAGAGATCAACTTTCTGGACATAACGTAGGAAATGAAACAACCTATAGTCACAGCTGATGTAATACCCTTAAAGCCCTAATATCAAACCTGAGGGTTAAAACAGAAAAAAATAGGATTTTCTGCACCAAGTCACAGGATGAGTCGTCCAGTGACCCGTGAGGTGCACCACGAGTCGTTAAGTGACTCGTGGGGGGGAGGGTGGACTTAGTTGGAATTTTGGCTTGAGGTTGACAACAGGTGAGACCACGAGTCGTGGTCATCACCACGAGTCTTCATGTTATCCGTGGTCAGAAGTTGATTTGGAGGTTGGAAGTTTGGGCAATGCTCCTAACGGCTAGTCAACATGAGTCATCGGGCACACCACAAGTCTTGGTGTCCCTCGTGATGCCAGTGATGATGAAACTCCAATTCGGGCAATGAGTTCTGACCACGAGTCGTGGTCAGTGGCGACGAGTCGTCCAGTCCCTCATTGGGACCAGCGTTATATTTTTTCCGCTAATTTATTAAGGGCTTTTCCGTAATTCCTAAGTTTATAAGACCCATACTATGTTGTTTTGAGCTCAAAAAATGTGTTTTAAGAGGGTTAAAGTTATTCTAAGCCTATTCTTTTACATGCATGTAATTCTAGAAGCTCCTAGGGTGATCAAGCTTAGATTCATCAAGTTCTTCCCCAATTTTCCATTGGGCATTCAAGAGGATTGTATAATCAGATTCTTCCTGGTATGTAGGGTTATGAATGGGTGTAATCATCCACACCCATGCCCAATCCCTCTTCAATTTCATGAAAATTTGAGTTGATGAAACTATGGGGTTTTAACCCAACATGTGAATTCTCAAAGTATCAATCATGTGTATGATCTATACATGTTTCTAATGTTGAATTAGGATTCATGGGCATATTTTACAATGTTTTTAATTATGAATTGTGTTTTCAAGTTTTTCAAATTAATATGTCCATCCATGGAAGTTCATGAAAGTTGAGGATTTATGATATATGTATTCAAGCATGATGAGATGTATATGACGAAAGAATAGTTTCGAATTTACCCATGTCCATGTTTATGTTTTCGAATGATCAAGTCTACGTCAAGCATGTTTATGTATTAGGAAAGCCCATATAATAAAAGTATGTTTCATGATTTATCTAAAATCATGTATTAGCTTACCACATGGTTTTGGAGTCTAGACTCTCACTATTTTTAGCTTGTGGTATGGTTTGAGCCCAAGGCTCCTCATGTTATGATTTCAGATTATGCATGCATATAATGAGTCAGCTTCGTCACTAGGTGATGGTTCAGCTTCATTGAGAAATGATGGAGAGCATATGCATGTTTTTGGGAGTAATGTCTAGCACAGAGTAGGCTAAGGGTCAGTCAACCCTATGCCTCAGAACTACATGCCAACATAGGTATGTTCAGATTATTCGGGACCTCCCTTGTGAGCTTCCCCTGCCCCCAAGGGGCCTTCAGCTTGATATCGATATCATGGTAGCGTCCTTAGCCCTGGAAAGGCTTTAGACGGCTCTGCCCACTTGAATAATAGGGACCACGTAAGCTCTATCGTGGTAATGTCGGTTATAAGATGAGTCTCCCATTGTTCCTCATGATTTTAGTTATGCATGTTTATCAGTCATGATATTATGTTTTCAACAAGCTTGACCCAATGTTCAGTTTTACTTATGATTATCAGTTTTCAGCTTTGGGTCATTCGATTCAGTTATGATATTCAGTTATGCTTACATCATGTTTTCAGATTATAGCATGCAAACCCTGCTCTCAGACTCTTATGATGAAATGTTTATGATATGCATGATCTCTGATTTTACTTATTCAACGGTTTTACTTACCTTACATGCTCGGTACATTCCACATACTGACCGCATACTCTATGCTATATAATTTCATGATATAGGCTCGGATATTCAGGCTCAGTCCCGCCGTTAGCCAGATCCCCAGTGTTAGCACTCTCTAGCCAAAGTTGGTGAGTCCTAATCTTTCAAGGGCCCTTTTTCAGTTGTATTTCAGTATTTTTAGTTTTCAACATTAATGAGTTAGTTGGGGTCTTGTCCCATCAACTCGTCAGTAGTAGAGGCTTATCAGACATAGTATGTATTCAGCTTCAGACTTGTGTATGTATTCTGTTGTCAGATGTTATGATATTTTCAAACTTCTGCTATGTTATATGTGTTAGACTTCCACTTGATTATGTTGAGTTTAGATCTCATGTTAATGTCATGGATAGACATGGAGCCTCTTGGGGTTCTTTGTCTCGTGTCTCGATTCGAGCCTATGTTCGGGTCGTGATAGCTGAACTACCCTTCCACTCTAGGACTGGCTCACCCAAAAACTGAAACTTTACCACACCGATTTTACCATTTACTGAGGCATAACATGCATGTAGTCAATCCATGCCAAAGATAACATCAAAATCTATCATGGCTAGCTCTACTAAGTCTACTGAGGTGACTTTCTGAAGGACTGTGACATGGCAATTTTTGTATACTCCTCTAGCTATAACTAAATCACCGACTGGAGTGGAGACTGAGAAGGGTTCTGATAGGATTTCGGGACTGACTCCGAAACTACTAGCAACATAGGTCATCACAAAAGATAAAGTATCTCCTGGATCTAACAATGCATAAATGTCAAATTGGAATACTCGTAACATACCAGTGAATACATCTAGGGATATCTCATGCTCTTGATGCGATGCGAAGGCATAAAACCTGTTCTGGCGCTGACCACCACTTGCACTAGTGGATGCACCCTATCGAGGAAGATCTACTGTTGGAGTTGCTACTGAACTGGTAGCTTGAGTATGACCCTTGCCATCGCCCTACCTAGACAAAGGACACTCCCACGCATGTGCTCGGATTTTCCACACCCAAATCAAATGTCTAATCCAACCAAGAACTCCCCTATGTGGTTCTTGCCACACTTTCCGCAGATCGTAAAGGTGCGCTTTACCTGCATGCTCCTCTGTCCCTTCAAACCTGATGCTCTGCTCCTCTGATCACATCGATACCTAGATGAAACACTAGTGATGATGGCGCTGGGGTTAATGACCTCTGGTGGGACTGCTGACGGTGCCCACCTCCCGACCTCTACTGGGAGAACCCAAAACTTTCTGTCCTGGCCCTTTTGGCCTCTCTCTCCCTCGAATGTGCTGCCTCAATATGCTGGGCATACAAAACCAATCAGGAGAAGTCGGTGTCCTGATGAAGTATAGCGGTCCTTCAATCCTTGACCAGGTAGTCTGCTACCCCGTGCACAAACCTGCTCACCCGAGCTCTCTGATCAGCCACCATATCCGGTGCATATTTGGACAAGCAGGTGAACCCTAAAGCATATTCCTGGACTGTCATATTATTCTGCCTTAGGCTCGCAAACTTTCTTGCCTTGATCTCCCTCATCTCTGGGGGAAAATTGGTCCAAGAACACGGTAAGAAACTCATCTCACCAATGGGACCCGCGCTGACTCCCCGGCCGTCCTTCCACTGCCTGAACCAAATATGAGAAACCCCTTTAACTGATAAGAGGTTAGATCTGCACACTCCTTCACCGACACCCCCATAATCTGGGTAATCTTCTAGATCTCATCAATGAACTCATGTGGATCCTCGTCCACTCTTGATCCAAGCAACTCAAGGGGTTTATCCTAAGGAAGTCTCTGACTCTTGCCTGCCATGTTCCCTTTCTAGGGAACATGCTCCACCGCCTATTGGTTGACCTGGGCGGTCAGTGCCTGTGCTAACATCTGGATGGCTGCCCTAAACTCAACATGGGCATCCTGCTCAAGTACATGATCCTCTAGGGCTGGTGGGGCCTGATGGTGCCCATCTCCGTTGCCATTCACGTGACCATTCCCGTTTTCGTTGTCGTTCCTTCTTTTGTTAACTCAACGTGGGGGCATTATTTTGCTAACGCGTATATCATGAGTTAGATGGATAAAGAGAAATTTCATCGCATGACATAGATCATAAAGGAAGGGAAATTTCCTAAAATGTTTCGTAGCCTCTTCATCGTAAGTGTGGCGAGCTTCACACCCATGAAAAAGACTCCACTTAACGCAGTTTTCAGACACCTTAGGACACTTCAAACCTATTGCTCTGATACCAAGTTTGTCACGGACCAAGCACAGGCTCAGATCTAGAGAAAGAATCTAGAACCATGAATGGCTCCAAGTTGACCCATGGCATGAACATGAAACTATATCTCAACATAAATAGTACGAAAATCTAACATCTGAAATAGCGGAAGACTAAATATTTAAAACATATGAACAACGAAATGCATAACACTGAATTTGAACTAAAAACATAACTATGTCTAATAAGCCTCTACATATATGACGAGCTGATGCGACAAGACCCCAACTAGCCCAGTTACTGTCTGAAACTGAAAATAGCGACAATACAACTAAATGAGGGTCCTCGAAGGATGAAGACTCACCAATAGCTGGCTAACTGAACTCTGATGACCTGCTAATGGAGAGACAAATTTGAACAACCGAGCCTGTATCATGAAACAATACAGCATAGAGTATGGGGTCAGTACTTAGAATATACCGAGTATGAAAGATAAGTAAATTGGCCTAATAAAATACATGAGAGTTCATAAGAGTAAGACAGTTCAAAACTTGAGACAATAATCATAGTATAAACATGAGGGCGCAAGGTTTTCAAACCATTCATAATCTAATCATAGTCATAATCATAAGAGAAACCTTGTAAAAACATAACTTGAGCCAAAGTAACGTAAGCATGACAATGCATAAATCATGAGGAACAATGAGAGAACTCGCCTTAACTGACACCATCATGATAGAGCTTACATGATGCCCCAATTATCTCGCTCAAGTGCACAGAGCCATCCTAGGCTTGCCAGGCAAGGGACATGCATGAAGTGATATCAAAAAGGGTTCCAGGAATACATATACCTACGGTTACACGTAGTTTTGAGACCACGGGGTTTACCTACATGTCGGGTCTACTTGATGCTAGACACTACTCCCAAAAACTGCACATGAGGGCTCGTATGATAATCGTGAAATCATTCATGAATTTTATGGCCAGATAAATCATAACATACTTGATCATACTTGAAATACATGATTACCCATGAATTAGGGCTCGTGAGTCGGTCAAAATCATAGATTCATAAATCAAGAAGAACATACATACTTGAGAAAATTCACTATACTTGAAAATCATAAATCCATGAAGAGTTCTTAAAGGAAATCATATCATATAAATCATAATTTATAATTTAGGGCTTGGGAAGATCAAAATCATAATAGAATCATAAACTTGACTTGCCATGAAATTTTGCATAATTGGGCATCGATTGATTAAGATTTGAAACCATTAAATTAATAATCAAATTAGGTACAAAATCTGCCCATAGGTCTTAAAACATCATATAAAATATAAAGGGAATTGACCCAAAATCAAATCAAAGAGAATTCCATGAATTTGGGTTAGAACCCCATAAGATCATCAAATTGACTTTAATACTTGAATTCATGAACATGGAAGGAAATTGGGGCATGAGAGTGAAGAGGAACTCTCATTCAGAACCCTACATACCTGGATCATCTAATCTTACACTCTTCCTTGAAAGACTAAAGGAATTGGAGAGTTCTAGGCTTAATCTTCCTTAGGAATTCTCTAGTCTTTCATGCATGGGGAGGGAATATGTTAGAATGGATTAAACCCTCTTAAAACCTCCTAACTGAGCTTAAAAGGATGTAGTTTAGAGCATAGGGACTTAGAGATTACGAATTTGCCCTAATTAAAACGCAGGAAAATTCACTCATTGGTAGGTGCCATAACTCATCCTATGGATCGTACCTCATTCCTATGGGTCTTTGTTTCCTCCGTTGAAGACTCTGATGAATCATGAGTTCTGAAGATCCCACAAGTCATACAATGACTCATACCAAGATCGTTGAATCCTTCCATTGCCACGACTGGGAAAATCGTCTGCTCCTTCGTACGAGTGGAAGTAAAGATCCGTGGTTCCCTACCACAAGCCGTACCAAACCATGACTCCTACCTACGAGTCATACCTTCAACCTGCAGTCGTTACGAGGCTTGTTGTTACCAGCTATTTCCACAGAACTGCTAACCACGAGTGAATCCTATGTGTCGTAGGTCCTTCTTACGACTCATACCATGAGTCGTCCTGGGTCAAAATTACAGATTTTTCTGTTGATCACATTTCAAATCCCTAGTCTAGTCTTAGGCACTTCTGGGATATTACAACTTCCCTTTCTTTCCGAACCTCATCACTCCCTTCATGGTAGACACCTTTAAGAGAACCTAATTATCAACTTCAAACTCAAGTTCTCTCCATCTAACATTTGCATAATATTTCTGATGACTTTGAGCTGTTTTCATCCTTTCTCTAACAAGTTGGATTTTCTTCATGGCCTCATGAATTGAGTCTGGCCCTATCAATGTAGTCTCACCTACTTCGAACCAACCAATAGGCGATCTATTCCTCCACCCATAGAGAGCCTCAAATGGAGCCATCTGAATATTGGAGTGGTAACTACTATTCTAAGCAAAATCAATGAGAGGCAAGTGATCATCCCAACTACCTATGAAGTCAATCACACACGCTCTAAACATATCCTCAAGAGTCTGAATGGTCCGCTTGGCTTGATCATTTGTCTGCGGGTGAAAAGTTGTGCAAGCTTGGGCTAAGTACCAAGTCCCTTCTGGAACGATCTACAAAAATGAGAGGTAAACTGAGTACCTCTGTCTGAAATGATGAATAAAGGATTCCGCACAACCAAACTAACTCCCAAATGTACAATCTAGCATAATCCTCCACTGAATCGGTAGTTTTGACCGGTAAGAAATGAGCTGCTTTTGTCAACCTGTCTACAACCACCCAAACAGAGTCATACTGCCTGAGCGTACGAGGTAACCCTGTGATGAAATCCATATTGATTTCCTCCAACTTTCTAGTAGGGATACTAATTTCTTGTCGCACACCTCCAGTTCTATGATGCTCAACTTTCACTTGTTGATAGTTCGGACACTTAGCCACAAACTCTACTATGCCCTTCTTCATTCCACTCCACTAATAAACTTCCCGTAAGTCACGGTACATCTTAGTGGCACCTGGATGTATGGAATATCAAGACCTATGAGCCTCACCTAACATCCGCTCTCTCAAGTCATCAAACACCTGGAACACATAAATGACCCTGATAACGAAGCACACCATCTCCCCCTTGGGAGAAGACCTCCACCTTCTAATTCCAAACCGCTTCCTTCAATTCCACTAAGATAGGATCCGCATCTTTCCTAGTCTTGACTTAAATCACCAAAGAAGATTCTGAAACATTCTAAACTATGACACCACCATCTATCAAACCCACAAGGTGAACCCCTAAATGAGAAAGCCGATGCACATCCTTCACCAGCTCCTTCCTTCCACCTTCCACATAAGACATACTCTCCGTGGACAGCCCGCTAAGGGAATCCACCACTATATTGGCCTTTCCCAGATGATAAAGGACACTCATATCATAATCCTTAAGAAGCATTAACCACCTCCTTTATCAGAAATTCAGGTTCTTTTGAGTGAACACATACTAAAGTCTCTTGTGATTCGTGAACACATCCACATGCACCCCATACAAATAGTGTCTCCAAATCTTCAATGCAAACACCTGCGCTGCCAACTCTAGGTCATGTGTTAGGTAATTCTTTTCATGAGTATTAAGTTGTCTAGAAACATACATTATGACCTTATCATGCTGCATCAACACGAAACTAAGACCAACCCTAGAGGTATCACAATACACAACGAATCCATCTGTGCCTGTGGGTAGGGTCAATATTGGGGCTAAAGTGAGTCTATTCAGAGTCCACCTGCACACGCTCACTCGACACCACATGACCTAAAAATGCTATTGAGTCCAACCAAAAATCACACTTTCTGAATTTAGCAAACAGTTGGCGATCCTTGAGAATCTATAGCACAATCCTCAAATAAGCGGCATGCTCCTCCTCGCTCCGAGAGTATATGAGTATGTTATTTATGAAGACAATCATGAACATATCTAACTATGGCTTGAACACCCTATTCATCAAATCAATTAAAGCTGCAGGAGCATTCGTTAGTCCAAAAGAGATAACTACGAACTCATAGTGACCATACCGAGTCCTAAAAGCTTCGGAATGTCACTGTCATGACCCGAACATAGGCCCAAATAGATACATGGAAAAAAGAACCTCGAAAGGCTCCATGTCTACCCATGGCATAAACATGACATATAAATTCAATATAATACTGCGAAAGTCTAACATATAAAATACCAGAAGCCTAAAAATATAACAATATCGAATATCTGAATACATATCACAATTCTGAAGCTGAATACATACTATTTCTGATAAGCCTCTACATATTGATGAGTTGATGAGACAAGACTCCATCTAACTCACTAAAACTGAAACTGAAAATACTAAATACAACTGGACCTTCAAAGGATGAGGACTCACAAATTCTGGCTGGAAGATGCTAATTCTGAGGATCTAGCTAACAGTAGAACTGAACCTGAATGTCCGAGTAGAGTATGCGGTCACTACGTGAAATATACCGAGTATACAAGGTAAGTAAAACCACTAAGTAAGTAAAAACATAAATCATGCATATCATAAAACATTCCATCATAAGATTCTGAGAGTAGGGCTTGCATGCTATTATCTGAAAACATGATTTAAAAATAACTGAATATTATAACTAAATTGATTGACCCACAACTAAGACTGATTATTCATAAGTAAAATTGAACATTAGGTCAAACCTGCTGAAAACATAATATCATGAGTGATGGACATGCATGACTGAAATCATGAGGAATAATGAGAGACTTGTCATAAAACCAACATTACAATGATAGAGCTTACATTGTCCTAACTATTACACTCAAGTGGGCAGAGCCGTCCAAAGCCATGTCAGGGCTAAGGACGCTACCATGATATCGGTATCAAGCTGAAGGCCCTTTGGGACAGGGAAAGCTCACAAGTAAGGTCCCAAATAATCTTGACATACCTACGTTGGCACGTAGTTCTGAGGAATAGGGTTGACTGAACCCTTAGCCTACTCGATGCTAGACATACTCCCAAAAACATGCATATGCTCTCCATCATTTTTCAATGAAGTTGAACCATCATCTTGCGACAAAGATGAATCATAATCATACATGCATAATTTGAAAATATAACACGATGAACCTTGGCTCAAACGATACCACAAGCTGAAAAGAATGGGAGTCTACACTCCAAAATCCATGTGGTAAGTTAATAACATGAAATCATGAAACATACTTGATCATGTGGGCTTTTCCAAACTTAAACACACTTGAAATAGACTTTGATATTCAAAAACATGAATATAGACATGGGTAATTCGAAATCATACTTTTATCATATACATCTCATCATGTTTTAAAATATAGATCATAATCTCATCTTTTCATGAGCTTTCATGATTGGGCATCATAATATGTAAAACTTTGAAAACAATGAATTGTAATTGAAAACATTATAAAACATACCCATAAATTATAATTCAACATTAGAAACATGAATAGATTATACCCATGGTAGATACTTAGAGAATTCACAAGTTGGGTTAAAACCCCATTGATTCATCAACTAGAATTTCCATGAATTTAAGAAGGAATTGGGTATGGTACTGGATGAATACACCCATTAATAATACTACATACCTGGGTAATTCTAATTTCACAACCCACTTGAATGCCCAAAGAAAATTGAAGGAGAATTGATGAATTTCTAGGCTTGATTACCCTTAGAAACTTCTCTAGGCTTGCATGCATGGAGTGGGATAGGTTTAGAATGAGATAAACCCTCTTAAAACACACTTATTTGAGCTTAAAACGATGTAGTTTAGGTCTTAAAACTTAGAAATTACGGAAAAGCCCTTAAAAAGTTCGTAGGGAAAATCACACTGCCAGTCCCAATGAGGGACTGGACGACTCGTTTCTTTGAGGGACGACTCGTGGACTTCTTCTCATTACCAACATTGGGAACTACAATCCTCTCAGTCACCAAGAGGGACACCACGACTCGTGGTTCACCTAACGACTTGTGGTGACGAGTCGTGATGAACACTGGTAATCATCCCGGCCTTCATGCCGTCTCCTTGACCACATCCAACCTAACGACTCATGGTCCTGACCATGGGTCATGACTTCACCCGTGGTCAACCCCCAGAACAAAAATCCAATCAAACTTTCCCTCCACTCACGTGTCACCTAACAATTCGTGGTGTACCTCATGGATTACTGGATGCTTCGTCCAGTGACCTGGTGCATAAATTTCTATTTTCTCCATTTCAATTCTCGGGTCTAATATTAGGGTTTTTGGGGTATTACAACATCTCCCCTTTAGGAACATTGTCCTCGAATGTGGATAAACATACTGAAAAGCTGGGAAAGTAACTACCATACCAAACAATGAATATCTAAAGCTGAAAACTGGAGTGACTGACTCCGGACTGAATTTCATGACTGAACTGAATTCATGAATCAGACATACATATATTGATATGAAAGAAACTTAGGCACATGATTGAACATGAAAGAGAATAGAGTACTAGGGAGGAAACTGATACCTCAAGCTGAAACTGAGTCAGGAGGGAATAGATACGGGTATTTAGCCATCATATCTGTATCAGCTTCCCACATAGCTCCCTCAATATGTTGATTCCTCCACAAAACCTTTACTGAAGCTCCTTCCTTGTTCCTTAGGTTTCGAACTTTACGATCAAGTATTTTAAACAAAACCTCTTCATAGCTAATGCTATCCTTCACATTGACACTCTCCACTGGGACAACCAAAGCTGGATCACCCATACACTTCTTCTAGAGCGATACATGGAAAACTGGATGTACTGAAGCCAGTTTGAGGGCAACTCCAACTCATAGGACACTTTTCCAACATGTCTCACAATCCGGTACGGGCCAACATAATGCGGACTAAGTTTCCCTTTCTTTCCGAATCTCATCACTCCCTTCATGGGAGAATCTTCAAAAACACCCAATCATCAACTTCAAACTCAAGTTCTCTCCTCCTCACATCCACATAGGATTTTTTGCAACTCTGAGCTGTTTTCAACCTTTCCCTTATAAGCTGAACTTTCTCTATAGCCTCATGAAATGAATCTGGTCCTATCAACGTATCTTCAGCGACTTTAAACCAACCAATTGGCGATCTACATCTCCACCCATAAAGAGCCTCCAACGGAGCCATCTAAATGCTGGAATAGTAATTGTTGTTATATGCAAACTTAATGAGAGGTTAATGGTCATCCCAACTACCTTCGAAATCAATCACACACGATCTCAACATGTCCTCAAGAGTATGAAAGGCCCGTTCAGCCTGACTGTCTTTTTGCGGGTGAAAAGTTGTGCTAAGATTGACTTGAGTACAAAGTCCCTTCTAAAACGATCTCCAAAACTGGGAGGTAAAATGAGTGCTCTATTTGATATGATGGACAAGGGAACTCCATGAAACCAACCTAGCTCCTGAATATACAACTTAGCATAATCCTCCACTGAATCAGTAGTTTTGACTAGTAGAAAATGAGCTGCTTTAGTCAACTTGTCTACCACAACCCAAATAGAGTCATACAGTCGATGAGTATGAGGCAACCCTGTAATGAAATCCATATTGATTTCCTCCCACTTCCAAGTAGGGATGTTAATGTCTTGAAGCACACCTTCGGGTCTTTGATGCTCAACCTTCACCTGTTGACAATTCGAATACTTAGCCACAAATTCTGCTATGTCCTTCTTTATGCAATTCCACCAGTAAACTTCCCGTAGGTCATGGTATATCTTGGTGGAACCTAGATGTATAGAATATTTGGAATCATGAGCCTCATGCAACATCCGCTCCCTCAAGTCATCAACGCCCGTTACACACAAACGACCCAGATGTCGTAGTACACCATCTCCCCCTTGGGAGAAAATCTCCACCTTCTGATTCTGAATGGTTTTCTTACTTTACTAAAATAGGATCCTTGTCTTGTCTAGCTTTGACCTCCGTCACCAAGGAAGATTCTGATCCATTTTGAATGATGACACCACCATCCGTCGAGTCAACAAGACGAACTCCTAGCAGTGCAAGCCGATACACATCCTTCTTTAACTCTTTCCTCTCCTCATCTACATGGGTCACACTCTCCATAGAAAGCTTTCTAAGAGCATTTGCCACCATATTAGCCTTGCCCGGATGATAAAGGACACTCATATCATAATATTTAAGAAGCTCCAACCACCTTCTTTGACATAGATTTAGATCCTTCTGGGTAAACACGTACTGTAGGATTTTGTCGTCCGTAAACACATCCACATGGACCGCGTATAGATAGTGTCTCCAAATCATCAAGGAAAATACTATTGCTGCCAACTCGAGGTCATGAGTCGGATAGTTGTTCTTATGGACATTCAGCTACCTGGAAGCAGAGTCTATAACCTTTCCATGCTGCATTAATACACAACCAAGGCCGATAATCGAGGTTTCACAATATACCATAAACCCGTCGGTACCCTCAGGTAGGGTCAACACTGGTGCGGAGGTGAGTCGAGCCTTCACCTCTTGGAAGCTCTTCTCACAGTACTCTGACCATTGAAACTTCACTTTCTTCTGGGTCAACTTAGTCAATGGGGCAGCAATGGATGAAAACCCTTCAATAAACCTCTTGTAGTAACCAGCTAAGCCCAAGAAACTCCTGATATCTGAAGAACTAACTAGTCTAGGCTAATCTTTCACCGTTTCTATCTTCTGAGAGTCCACCTGCACACCTTCACTTGACACCACATGACCCAAAAATGCTACCGAGTTTAACCAAAACTCCCATTTTCTGAATTTAGCATACAGATGACGATTCTTAAGAGTCTGTACCACCACCCTCAAATGAGCGGCATGCTCCTCTTCGCTCCGAGAGTATATGAGAATATCATCTATGAACACGATCACGAACATGTCCAAATATAGCTTAAATATCTTGTTCATCAAATCCATAAAAGCTACAGGAGCATTCATTAGTCCAAAATACATAACTACAAACAAAGTGACCATACCGAGTCCTGAAGTCTGTCTTCGGAATGTCACTCTCCCGAACCCTGAGCTGATAATACCCGAATCTGAGGTCTATCTTTGAGAAATACTTGGCACCCTGAAGCTAGTCAAAATAGTCATCAATTCTAAGGAGAGGATACCTATTCTTTATGGTGACCTTGTTCAATTGTCAGTAATTAATGCACATCAGAAGGGAACCATCCTTCTTCCGAACAAAGAGAACTGGTGCACCCCAGGGGGATTTGCTATGTCTGATGAAATCCTTGTTTAAGAGATCTTTCAACTAGTCCTTTAGCTTGGCTGGATCCATTCTTTAAGGAGGAATAAATATAGGTTGCGTATTGGGAAGAAGGTCAATACAAAAATCAATATCCGGGATTCCCGGTAAATCATCTGGAAATACCTCTGGATATTCACACACTATGGGAACTGACTGGATACTCGGGGTCTCAGACGTAGCATCCTTAACCCTAACTAGATTGTACAAGCAACCCGTATAAATCATCTTTCTGTCCTTAACGTAGGAAATGAAGCAACCTACCGGAACAACTGAACTACCCTTCCACTCTGGGACTGGCTCACCCGAAAACTGGAACTCTACCGCACGGGTTTTATAATTTAATGAGGCATAACATGCATGTAGCCAATCCATGCCAAAGATAACATCAAAATCTATCATGGATAGCTCTACTAAATCTATTGAGGTGACTTTCTGATGACAAGGAAATTTCTATATACCCATCGAGCTATAACCGAATCACCTAGTAGAGTAGAGACTGAGAAGGGTTTTGATAGGATTTTGGGACTGACTCCAAAACTACTAGCAACATAGGGTGTCACAAAAGATAAAGTATCCCTTGGATCTAACAAAGCATATACCTCAAGGTGGAAAATACTCGTAAAGTACCAGCGACTACATCTGGAGAGGCCTCCTGCTCCTAACAAGATACGTGGGCATAGAATCTGTTCTGACACTGACAACCACCTACTAGTGGAGGCTCCCTACTGAGCTGAGCGTGCTGGTGGGGCTGCTGAACTAGTGGCTGGTTCTCGGCCTCTACCATAGATGTGTCTTACTATTGGACAATCTCAAAGCATATGTCCGGGCTTTCTACACTCGAAACAAGAAGTTGTACCTGCTAAGCACTGACTAGTGTGCCTCCAGCAACACCTGTCACAAGCTAGAATACTGGGCTCCACAAATCTGCTCCCCTGACCTCGAGATCTTGATGCGCGTCCCCTCTAGTCGCACCTAGATTTGGAAGGTACACTCGCTTCTGGCGGCACTGATGATCTCTGGTGGAGCTGCTAACGGTGCCTATCACCAGGTCTCTACTGGGAGAATCCAAAGCTATCAGTCCTGGCCCTCTTGGCCTCTCTCTCCCGCTCACTCACCTGTACCGCCTCTATCTGCTCGGCATATAGAACTATTTGTGAGAAATCAATGTCCGGATGAAACATCGCGGTCCGGCAATCTTTGACTAAATAGTCTGTCATCCCATGCACGAACTGACTCACTCGAGCCCTCTGGTCTGCCACTATCTCAAGTGCATATGAGGAGGCAGAACTCTAGAGCATTCTCCTGGACCGTCATGTTTTTCCGTCTCAAGTTCACAAATTCAGCTTCTTTGATCTCCCCCATCTCTCGGGGAAAGAACCGATCCAAAAATGCGGTATGGAACTCATCCCAACCAATAGGGCCCGCTCCAACTGCCCTACCATCCTTCCACTGTCTGAACCAGATATGTGCAACCCCTTTCAGCTGATAAGAGGCTAAGTATGCACACTCCTTCCCCATCACCCCCATGATTTGGGTGATTTTCTGAATCTCATCAATAAACTTATGTAGATCCTCATCCACCTTCGATCCGAGAAACTCTGGAGGGTTCGTCCTAAAAAAGTTCTTGACTCTTGCTACTGCCACATTTCCATTCTGGAGCACATGTGCTACCGCCTATTGGTCGACTTGGGCGTCCAAAGCCTGAGCTAACATCTGAATGGCGACCCTAAACTCAGCATGGGCGACCTGCTCGGGCACATGATCTTCGGGGGATGGTGAGGCTTGCTGGTGCCCATCTCAGTTGCCATTCTTATGGCCATTTCCATTTCCATTTCTTCTTCCGTTAACTCGGCGAGGAGACATGATTCTGCAAACATGTATAGCACGAGTTAAAAGGATAGAGAGACATTTCATCGCACGACTTAAATCATGAAAGAAGGGAACCTTTCCTAAAATGTTTCGTAGCCTCTTCGTCATAAGTGTGGCATGCTTCACACCCATGAAAAAGACTCTACTTAATGCGGCTTTCAAACACCCTAGGACACTTCAAAACCTGATGCTCTGATACCAAGTTTGTCACGATCAGAACATAGGCCCGAATCGAGACACAGGACACAGAACCCCAAAAGGCTCCATGTCGACCCATGGAATGAACATGACATCTAAAATCAACATAATACTGCGGAAGTCTAACATATAAAATAATGGAAGTCTGAAAATCTAACAACATTGAATATCTGAATAGATAACACAATTCTGAAGCTGAATACATACTATGTTTGATAAGCCTTTACATACTGATGATTTGATAGGACAAGACCTAAACGAACTCACTAAAACTGAAACTGAAAATACGGAATACAATTGGGCCCTCGAAGGATGAGGACTCACCAACTCTGACTAGAAGATGCTAACACTAAGGATCTGGCTAATGTCAAGACTTAACCTGAATGTCCGAGCCTCTATCATGAAATAATATGGCATAGAGTATGCGGTCAATACGTGAAATATATCGAGTATGCAAGGTAAGTAAAACCACAAAGTAAGTAAAAACAGAAATCATGCATATCATAAAATATTTCATCATAAGATTTTGAGAGTAGGGCTTGCATGCTATTATCTGAAAACATGATTTAAACATAACTAAATATCATAACTAAATTGATTGACCCAAAACTAAAATTGAATATTCATAAGTAAAACTGAACATTGGGTCAAACTTATTCAAAAACAATATCATGACTAATGGACATGCATAACTGAAATGATGAGAAACAATGGGAGACTCCTTATATAACTGACATTACCACTATAGAGCTTACGTGGTCCCCACTATTACACTTAAGTGAGTAGATCCATCAAAAGCCTTGCCAAGGCTAAGCACGCTACTATGGTATCGATATCAAGCTGAAGGCCCCTTTGGGCAGGGAAAGCTCATAAGGGAGGTCCCAAATAATCTGGATATACCTACATTTAGTTCTGAGGCACAAGGTTAGTGAACCCTTATCCTACTCGGTGTTAGACAATACTCCCCAAAACATGCAACTACTCTCCATCGTTTTTCACCGAAGCTGAACCATCATCTTGCGATGAAGTTGAATCATAATTATACATGCATAATATGAAAACATAACACGACTAACCTTGGCTCAAACCATACCACAAGCTGAAAAGAGTGAGAGTCTAGACACCAAAATCCATATGGTAAGCTAATAACATGAAATCATGAAACATATTTGATCATATGGGCTTTCCCAAACTTAAAATACTTGAAATAGACTTTGATTGTCAAAAACATGAATATAGACATGGGTAATTCGAAATCATATTTTCATCATATACATCTCATCATGCATGAAAATATAGATCATAATCTCATCTTTTTATAAGCTTTCATGATTGGACATCATAATTTGTGAAACTTTGAAAACAATGAATTGTAGTTGAAAACATTATAAAACATGCCCATGAATAATAATTCAATATTAGAAACATGAATAGATTATACCCATGATAGATACTTAGAGAATTCACAAGTTGGGTTAAAACCCCATAGATTCATCGACTAGAATTTCTATGAATTTGAGAAGGAATTGGGCATGGGAGTGGATGAATATACCCATTCATAACCACACATACCTGGGTACTTTTGATTTCACAACCCTCTTAAATTCCCAAATAAAATTGAAGGAGAATTGATAAATTTCTAAGCTTGATCACCCTTAAGAACTTCTAGGCTTGCATGCATGGAGAGGGATAGGTTTAGAATAGCTAAACCCTCTTAAAACACACTTATCTGAGCTTAAAACAATGTAGTTTAAGTCTTAGAAACTTATGAATTACAGAGAAGCTCTTAATAAATTTGCAGGGAAAATCACACTGCTAGTCCCAACATGGGACTCGACTACTCGTTGTTTGAGGGACGATTCGTGGCCCGCTTCTCGTTACCAAAACTGGGAACTACAATCTTGTCAGTCACCAAAAGGAACACCACGAATCGTGGTGCACCTAACGACTCGTGGTGATGAGTTGTGATGAACACTATTAATCATCCCATCCTTTATGTCGACTCCTTGACCACGACCAACCTAACGACTCGTGGTCCTGACCATGGGTCGTGGCTTCACCCGTGGTCAACCCCTAGACAAAAAATCTAATCAAACTTTCCCTTCACTCCATGAGTCACCTAACAATTCATTTTGTACCTTATGAGTCACTGGATGAATCGTCCTGTGACCTGGTGTAGAAATTTCTATTTTCTCCATTTCAATCTTCGAGCCTGATCTTAGGGCTTTCAAGGTATTACAGTCACTTTCCCTAACTCTGAGCTGGTGGCATCCGGACCTAAGGTCTATCTTTGAGAAGCACTTAGCACCCTGAAGTTGGTCAAACAAGTCATCAATTCTAGGGAGGGGATACTTGTTCTTGATTGTGACCTTGTTCAACTACTGATAATCAATGTACATTCTAAGAGAGCCATTCTTTTTTCGAACAAAGAGAGCTAGTGCACCCCACGGGGACTTTCTAGGTATGATGAAGCCCATATCTAGGAGATCCTTCAACTGCTCTTTCAACTTGTTTAGCTCAGCTGGAACCATTTTGTAAGGGGGAAAAGATATATGTTGCGTATCGGGAAGAAGGTCAATACCCAAGTCAATCTCCCGCTAAGGAGGAACTCCTGGTAGATCATCTCTAAATACCTCTGGATACTCACATACAAGATAAACAAACTAAGGGTCGGGGTCTCGGATGTAGCATCCTTAATCCGATCTAGATGGTACATGCAACCTTTGGAAATTATTTTTCTGGCCTTAAGGTAGAATACAAAGCGACATACAGGCACAACTGAACTACCCTTCCATTCTAGGATTGGCTCACCCAGAAATTGGAACTTCACCGTTCGGGTTCTACAATTCACTAAAGCATTACATGCATTCAACCAATCCATACTGAAGATAACATCAAAATCGGTCATGTCTAACTCTACTAGATCGGCTGAGGTGACTTTCTAAAGTACTGTGACAGGGCAATTTCTGTATACCCATCGAGTTATAATTGAATCACCGACTGGAGTAACGAATGAGAAGGATTTTGATAAGATTTTGGGACTGACTCCAAAACTAATAGCAATATAAGGAGTCACAAAATATAAAGTATCCCTTGGATCTACCAATGCATATACATCAATACGGAATACATGTAACATACCAGTGACCATGTCTGGGGAGACCTCCTACTCCTAACGAGATGAGAGGGCATAAAATATGTTTTGGCACTAACTGCCAGCTGCACTATTGGAAGCACTCTGCTGGAAAGGATGTGCTACTGGAGCTGCTACTAAAATGGTAGTTTGGGCATGGCCTCTGATATCTCCCTTCCTAGCTAAAGAACACTCTCAACAAATATGCTCGGGTATTCCACACCTGAAGAAAATATCTGGTCCGACTAGACACTCTTATATGTGGTTCTTACCATATTTTTCATAGACTAAAAAGGTGTGCTCTACTGACGTGCCCCTCTATCCCCTTGAACCTGATGCCCTGCTCCTCTGATCACCCTAAGGTCTGGATGGAACACTGCTGATGATGGCGCTGGGCTGATGACCTCTAGTGAAACTGAAAATGATGTTTGCCACCGAACCTCTGCTGGGAGAACCCAAAGCTGCCTGTCCTGGCCCTCTTGATCTCTCTCTCCTTTTCCTTCATCTGATCTGCCTCTATCTGCTGAGTGTATATAACTAATCGAGAGAATTTAGATCACTGTTTAGCATTGCGGTCCTACACTCCTTGACTAGAGAATTTGACACTCCATACACAAACCTGCTCATACAAGCTCTCTGATCCGAAACCATCTCCAGCGCATACTTTGACAGTCGGGTGAACTCCAAGGCGTACTCTTGGACAGTTATATTGTTCTGCCTCAAGTTGACGAACTCCGCCGCCTTTGCCTCCCTCAACTCCCTATGGAAGAATCTGTCCAAGAAGGAAATCATAAACTCATTCCAACTCATGGGAACTGCGTCTGCTGCTCTTCTGTCCTTCCACAAACGGTAGCAAATATAAGCAACCCCCTTCAACTAATAGGAGGCTAAATCTGCGCTCTCCTCCCTTGTCACCCCTATAATCTGGGTGATCTTCTGTATCTCCTCAAGAAACTCATAAGAGTCCTCATCCACTCTTGACCCAAGGAACTCAGGTTGATTCTCTTGAGAAAGACCTGAACTCGAGCAGCCGCTGAGTTCCCATTCTGAGTAACATGGGCCACTACTGGCTGGTTGACCTAAGTGGTCATAGCCTGCGCCAAAAGCTGAAAAATCGCTCTAAACTCAGCATGAGAGACTTGTTCGGGCAATGGACCTACTGATGCTGGCGGGACTTAATGGTGCCCATTTCCATTGTCATTTTCATGGCTATTTTAATTTTCATTCCTTCCACTATTTACTCGGCATGGAGGCATGATTCTGCAAATGCATAAAGCTAGGGTAAGAGGGATAGAGAGATAGTTGAACTCATAGCGCGATATGGAATCATGAAAGAAGGAAAGTTTTCTAAAATGTTTCGGAGCCTCTTCGTCATAAGTGTAGCGCGTTTCACACCCATTAAAAAGACTCTACTTAATGAGGCTTTCAGACACCCTAGGACAATTCAAAATCTAATGCTTTGATACTAAGTTTGTCACGGTCCAAGCTAAGACCCTAGATCGAGACATGAGACATAGAACCACGAATGGCTCCAAGTTGACCCATGGCATGAACATGATAACTAAAGAACATACATCAAGAGAAAATCAATAAACTAAGCATGAATAAGTGGAAGTCTGAGTATATATCAATCATAAACAAAGTCAACATTGACAAAGCTAAAATTCTACATGTTTTCTGATAAGCCTTTAACATATCTGAAGAGCTGATAGGACAACATCCCCAACAAGCTCACTAAATTCTGAAAAATAACATAACACAGCTCAATATCAAACTGAAGATCCTTGAATGATGAAGACTCACCAATGATGTAAACTGCACCAAGCTGCGAGAAACTTGGCTAACGGCGGAATTAAGTCTGATCGTCTGAACCTGTATCATGAAATGATATATCATAGAGTATGCAGTCAATACTTGAAATGTACTGAGTATGCAGGGTAAGTAAAAATAGACTAATAAAACATATAAGAGTACATAAGAGTAGGACAATTCAATACATAAAGTAATAATCATAACATAAACATGAGGCTCAAAGTTTTCAAAACTGTTCATAAATTAGTCATAATCATAATCATAAGAGAAACTTTGTAAATCATAACTTGAGCCAAGGTAGCATAAACATGGTCATGCATAAAACATAAGGAACAATAGAAGGACCCTTCTTAACTAACACCATCATGATAGAGCTTACCTGATGCCCCAACTATCTCGCTCAAGTGGGCAGAGCCATCCCAAGCTTGCCAAGGCAAGGAACGATATAAGGCGTGATATCACTAGTAAGGACTCCATAGTGTTGAGCCTGAGTATACACCTATGTTGGCACATAGTTTTGAGACCTCAGAGTTTACTTGAATGTCGGGTCTACTCAGTGCTAGACACTACTCCTAAAAGCATGCACACGAGGGCTCATATAATTATCGTGAAATCATAGATGAAGTTCATGGGCTAGTTAAATCATAACATACGTTATCACACTTGAAATACATGACTAGCCATGAAATAAGGGCTCGTGAGTAGGCCAATACCATAAACTTGAAAATCATAAGGAACATACATGCTTGAGAAAATCACCATACTTGAAATTCATAAATTCATGAAGATTACTTGTATGAAATCATATCATAAATCATAAATCATAAGTTAGGGTTTAGGAGAATCGAAATCATAGTAGAATTATAGAATTTCATAAAAAGAAATTTAGCCCTAATCATGCTTGAAATATAATGAATTATAATTTCATGAATACTTAAAGAATTCTTAAAACCCCAATCATAAAAATCATAAATTAATATCATATCAACAATACCCATAAGAGAACCATGGAGAATTTCATAGCCCAACCCAAAAATCCCTAGAATTTCAAATATGGGAAATTGGGGAATGTGTGATTATGAATTTTGTTTTAGAAAGGGCGTGAGCGTGAAAGAATTCCCTTATCGATGTGCCCACGTACTTGGGTTCACTAAATTCTAGCTTTAACTTGAGACCCAAAGAGAAACTGGAAAGATGAGATTGAGATTGATGAAGAATCCTTGATGATCTTAAGGAAGAAGATTTCTAGACTTGCATGCATGGGAGTTGAATGCATTAGAATAGGTTTTAACTCCCTTAATGCACTTCTTTCGGAGCTTAAAATGACATAATTTAGAGCTTAGGAGCTTGAGATTTACGAAAATACCCTTAATGAATTCGCAGGAAAACTGAACTATAAGCTGTTATGACTTGTACCACAAGTCATACAATCCTCCTATGACTCGTGGTTATCTCATGTAACTAACCATTCAAATTTCACCAGCTCTCTGAAGATTTTCACAACTCGTACTACGACCCGTAACTCCATCCTACGAGTTGTACCATTACTCGTACAGTCAGTCACTTGCTAACCCCAAACACTTACTACGACTCTTGACCACGGATCGTACCCACATACTACGACTCGTAGTGGGGACTCGTGGTCTGAGGAATCAAAATCGTTGTTTAAAACCACGGGTCTTCCTACGACCCTTACTACCAACTTACAACTTGTAGAATGAGTCATACTGAGGTAATTTTTTCCAACTTTTCTGTTGATCACATTTCAAATCTCAAGTCTAGTCTTAGGGACTTTTGGGGTATTACATGAAATTATAAGAAACATATTATGAGATATAAAGTTGTGGTCACAATGAAAGTCAGTCGTTTTCATATATTGTGATAATGTGTCAACATTGAGTATTGCTTATAATAAGATCTAAAATAGAAAGTCAAGACATATTAATTTGCGGAATGCTTGTTTGACAGAATTTTTTATAAGTTGTGACATGAAAATTATATATGTTAAGTACATTTGTGGATTCGCTTACAAAAGCATTTTCTAGAAATGCTATACTATAACAACATCTAGTGGGATTGGGTTAAAAATCTTAACATAAGTAAATTAGTAGAAGAAACACAACCTTGAATTAGCAAAACTAATAATAAAGGTTTAATGGGTAAAAATAATTTATTAATGTCATTTTGAGCACTGAAAAAGCATTAAATTTTTAAGTCTTGTCCCAGGATAACCAATGATTATTGTTATAGGGAGAGGGTAAGCACAAACTCGTAATGAAAATGTCAAATATCTGGAGTAACATGAACACAAAATATTTTTATCTATAAAATTACAGGAGTCGTGTCACTTTAGCAAGAGTTCTTAAGGTTTGCTCTTGTAAGTAATCATGAGCTGGGATTAGCGCATGACCTTCAAGTGCTTAGGCGAATCAGTTCTTTTAAGTGGCTGAACAATATCATGCGTGTGATATTTTCAATTTAGGCATAAGAAAGTTATGGTTCAATTCTAAGTATTACCAGTAACTTTGTCTAAACTTTAAAATATTTATACTACTAGAATCTATATATATAATAAAGATGGACATTAAGCAAGTG
>JACEIK010003946.1:56277-73456 GCA_018107945.1 Datura stramonium
AGCTTGTTCATTGCTATTGTTCAGACTTCAAATTATAATCTTGACTTAGATTCTTATTACTTAGTAATCTTAACTCATAAAAAATTAATTGTTTGGTTGTATACATTCATAGAGATATTGTTCACTAACGCTTAGGTGAATTACTACCGTAGTTCAGTCCCTGTGGGATCGATACTTGGCTTCAAATAAATCCACTTTACTACTTCTACGACCACGTGCACTTGCGTGTAGTTTGGCTCGAACTATAACACTCAGACTACACTCCTCATTTAGAGAGAATGTAAGTGATCGTTTTATCAAAAGAAATAACCCGATGAGTTTCGGGGTCGAATCCCACAAGGATTAGAAAATGATTTTTACTAGAGTTGTTTATTGAATAGAATTGATGCACATCTAATCAATGAAAATGTAAATTTGAATTTTGGGGGAAGTGAAGGCAAAAATATTGTGGATTCTAAAATCAGCTAACCAAAAGAACAAGATAACCAAAATTGAGAAACAATAATGAGCAAAGGCTAGAGGTGTGGTGTAGTGTTATTCCCCGAAAACTTAAGGATCGAACCCGGGAGTTAAAATGGGGAAAAATGTGAAATTGTTGTTGCAAGTATAGGATGAGTCATGGGACGACTCGTGTGGGAAGCCCACGAGCCGAAGAGTGACTCGTGGGGGGACTAGTGAAGAGCATGGAAGTTTTGAAGAGAAGGTTCCCCACGGGCGTGGCAACGACTCATGGTCAGACCCCACGAGATGTCAAGTCAGCCGTGGAGTGGGTTAGAAGGAAATAAGGGGAAATTAAGGCAGTGTACCTAATGGAAGCTGACCACGACTCGTTGGGTGAGCTAACGAGTCGTGGTGAATTTCACAGGGTCATTTATATGTAAAGTGAAATAATTGAGGCAGTGTACTTGATAAGCCAGGCAACGAGTCATTGCCAAGGACCAGGATCCGTCAGGTCGTCTGTTAAGACCACTTAACAGTATTTTCCTGCAAATTCCGTAAGAGTCTTTCCGTAATTCCTAAGTTCCTAAGAACCATACTACATTGTTTAAGGATTGTTTTGAAGGGTTTTAAGAGGGTAAAACCTATACTAATTTGTTTCATTCCATGCATGCAAACTTGAGAGGTTGAAGAGGTGATTTAGAGAAAGTCTTCAAGGTTCCCATTGGAATCTCATCTTGGGCAATCAGGGAAGTGGTAGAATCATTCCTTCCAGGTATGTAGGGTTATGAGTGGTTGTCTTCTTCTACACCCATGCCCAATCTCTATCGAATCATAAAAATCTCCTATGATCAAGTGTGGAGTTTTTACCCGAATGCATGAATATTCAATTTTTTTACATGGGTATGAATTGATTATGATTTTATTATCGAGTTTTGAAACATGGGATGATTTTACAATAATTTCAATTAAAATAATGTTTCTAGCTTTTATGAATGTTGAAGACCATTGATGATATGATCATGAAAAGTAAGATTTACGAAGTAAATGTGATAATGATGAGATATTATGATTCAAAGCATGATTTGAAACTAACCATTTCTATAATTATNAATGATGATTTTTCCGAAATAAGCTTACCGCATTGTTTTGGAGTGAAGTCTCCCAAATTCCATATTTTAGCTTGTGGTATGTTTGAGTTAAATCTTCCTACGTGTAGCTTACCACATGGTTTTGGAGCAAGGGCTCCCATGTATGTTTAGATAGTGGTATGTTTTGAACTAAAGTTTCGCACATGCATGAATTCGATTGAGATGTATATTGTTATTGAGCTTTGTTTTCATACGATGTCGAGTCTATGCATGATTTCACTATTGAGCTTCGTCAATAGACGATGTTGAGCTTCCTTATATACGATCTAGAACATATGCATGTTTTTGGGAGAAGAGTCTTGCATCGAGGGGGCTTAGGGTTGATCACCCTATGCCCCAGAACTACGTGCCAATGTAGGTTGATACTATTATATGTCTTGGGACCTCCCATGTGAGATTCCCCTTGCTCATATGGGCCTTGAGCTTGATATCGATATCATGGTAGCGTCCTTAGTCCTAGCAAGACGGCTCTGCCCACTTGAGTGTGATAGTCGGGACCACGTAAGCTCTATCGTGGTATGTCGGTTAAGCGACGAGTCTCCCATTGTCTTATATGATTCTGAACTTGCATATTCATTACTCATGGTTATTATATACTCATGCACGTTCTAAAAGTAAGGTTTGACTCGATGTTCAGCTTTTCCATAAATGTTATATCTCAGCTTTGAGTCATTCGAGGCAGTTGATGTTATAAAGCTATGTATTGTCATGTTATGAAAAGATCATGATTTCAGAAATGATGCATGCAAACCCTACTCTCAGCTCACTAATATTATGTTTAACTAATGCATTGTGTTTAAATGATTTTCCCTTACTTTAGCGATTTTAATTACCTTGCATACTTGATACAATCCACGTACTGACCGCATACTTTCTATGTTGTATCGTTTCATGATACAGGATCCGGCTCTAAACTTCAGCCCCGCTCTTAGGAAGCTTATTAGAGTTAGTTACTACTTGGTTGGTGAATCCTCATCCTTTGAGGGCTAGACTTTCAGTTTCCCTTATGTATTTCCAGTTTCAGTATTGTTGAGTTAGTTGGGGTCTTTTCCCATCAACTAGTCCAGATTAGAGGCTCTTCAGACTTATGTATGTAATCAGCTTCAGATGTTTATTCTGATGTTATATTTAAGTTAGACTTCCGCTGAGTTTATATTATTGATTCTTAAGTTTATTAAGTGAGTTAGATGTATGCTTATGTCATGTGTTAACTTGGGGTCTCTCAGGTTCCCTTCTCCTGTGTCTATGTTCTGGGCCTCTGTTCGGGTCATGACATGTAGATGGGATGTCAATTAAATTGGGATTTACTAGATAGTCAGATTATTACTAATATGTGTAAATAACCTTGGAAAAAGATGGAGCCCGATGTCTTTCAACCAATTGGGCTCCTTATCCTCGAGTCCTCTCGAATCTTAAGGTACAATTCAACTATTTCAATATGGTTTGGATTAGGGTCTAAGCTATTTATCGCCATCAACCTTTAAAGGGATTATGATCATGGGCTTTGGCTATTTCTAGCCCAATCCTGCATAATCAAATCCCAGTTCACTATTAAATTTTCCCCCATTACTTAATTCTTCTTTTTCAAGCTAAAATCAAGAAAGCAATAACCATATTTGCAACTATGAGCAATCAACTATGATTTGAGGAGAATTTAATATATTTACACTAATCAAGTAATAACAAGATAAATCTAGAAATATCCAATCAAATTAACACCCATCATCACACACCTCTAGCTATAAATATAGCTACTCATAATTAAGAAACAAAAGAGCATATTTATTAATAAACTCAATAATTTCATCATTAGGAGTAAGCAAAATCAAGCTCACTATATTTCTACAATAATAGTTATACCTTGCTAAAGAAGAAGATGAATATGAAAAGAAATATTCAAATATTTCTTTCTTCTCCAATGAAGTTCTTTCTCTCTCAAAAAGTAAAAGGAATATTGAATGATCTGATGAGAGTACTTTATTTCTTGAATATATAAAAAAAATAGGTCAAAGATTCTCCTCTTTTTTAGGGATGGACCTTTTTTCCATTTTCAGCGTTTCCTCACTTGTGATGGAACCGGCGATTTGCTGGTTGCTATCCGCGAGCCGTCAGTTGCTTTCCTCTATGGTCCAGTGAAGTTCCAAGGCCTTCCAACGATGCCTTTGGTGGTTCATCAATTTCCATCCATGAGTTGCTGGTTGAATTCATCATTTGTCCATCACCATCGCCGGTTGTAGTTGCTCATCAAACCAGTGGTTTTATGCGGTTGACCAGCGTTTCACCAGTGTGCTCTGGTGGAGCACCGGTTTTCACCAGAATTACATCTTTTTTACTCTAATTCATGCACCTTCTCTTCAAATCAGATACCTACACATACAAAGGTAAAAAGAGCATAAAATACAACTAAAAGAATTGACAACTAAGCTAAAGCTCATCTTAAGAGCCTAATAAGTTGGCAAATTACCAACTCATCAAGATGGCATATAATTCTTGGACAATCTCTGCACTATATTTCTTCAAGGTTCTGGCGATCCAGTCAAATCCATATAATCTAAAGATTTTCTTTATTTCCTCAACCTCATTCAAGGTATTGTTTAGGATCTGCGGTTCTTCCTATAGACTCTGCCTTGGATGATTCTTTGAGGTTTGAGCAACACCCTGCTCATAAATTTCTTGGACACCAGGTACTCTCCACCTAATTGTGCGGTTGCTCTGAGGTGAAGTTTGTTCACCTTCTTCTGCACTTGCCTCATTGTCACCATCTCCGGATTGGGCCTCCTCAGAGCCCTCATCATCATTAGATCCTTTGTCAGACCCCTCACCATCATTAGAGTCCTTGTTGGACCCCTAAGATTGCTCCTCAGCTTCCTTCCTTAAAGTGGGGAGCTTCAACAAATGTGGTTGTAACCGCCTCGGCCTGAGCTCTGGCCTATTCCCTAGTGGTTCATGGCTCATCAGTGTCAAAGGTCTCAACTCGGTAATCGTCCACTAAACCATTAGGGGTGTTTCTTGCATGATCAGAGTCGGAGGGCTCATCTCTCAATACCCTCCGAGCAACTATTTAGCTCTAGTGCCCTTGTTATAGGTAGATTTGGTTTCTCTTTTCTTCATGGTCATTGTACCTACGGAAGAGAAGGTTAGTATGTATGATTTGAGAAAAAAGAATGCAAGAAAAATTATCCTCTATAAGTTTTCACGAGTCTACAGTAAAGGTCGTACCATGTTGGTATGACTCGTACTAAGACTCGTAGTTCAAGACACTTCTATCATGACTTCTTGGTATGACTCGTACCAAGTAGGTACAATTTGTACTAGGAGTCATATGACGACTATCCTAAGATTCATAGTTACTTTTTTTGTATGACCTATGTTATGATTCGTGATTAAGTTCTACGGTCGTACAAAGGGTTATACTATTACTTGTGAACTTTGACCCTTATTGCCTTATGACACTATCACCAAGTATGACTCGTAGTAGGATCCTTCGAATTGTACTAAGCTTCACACCAAAACTTATACTTTCATTAAATTGAGACATTCCCAATGAGTAATCATACGAGTCGTGGTATGAAACCACGAGTCGTAGGAGGACTCATCAAGCCTACCCTCACCTTATTTTGGTTCAGTTGTTCAGGTAAACCATTCATGTGTTTTAGGTACTCAGAATTCCCCATTTTAGGCTTCCAATGTTTGTTGTTTAGACCTACCCAGTTCATTCCCAACTCATTTCACACCCCATTACTCAATTTTTCAACAACCCAATTTAGTGTCTGAGCATTTCGATTTTCTACCCTTTAGTAGAATCACACAACTATTGATCATCTTCCATAACCCATTTTTGGTGATATTGAGGAATCACAATCGTCTAACAGTTCATACAGAATAAGCTTTTTGCAAATTTAAACATGGTACTTACTTGAATTTTGAAATGTTTTCTTGCTTCACTGATTTAAGGTATGAACTCCATTTGTGCAGGTGTAAACTTACACAAATTTGAGCTTGAATTTCTTGAGATTTTTAGTTATGTGAGTGCGAGTATTTGATGAGAGTCGTGAGTTCAAAAGTTGTGTTTGAGTGAAAGTCCGAGAAATTTGAGTTTAGATCGGTTAGGACATATATTTGAGAAATCCGGGTCAAGTCGGGTCTTGTTCATTAAATAATCCCGTCACGACTCATATGAAGAGTCGTAGGTTTGACCTATAGCTCATCCCTTTTACTCATAGCAGGAGACTTAGGAAACTTACCTGGGACCTACGAGTGCATAGTACGATTGGTACCATGAAGGTATGAACCGTATTATGGCCCATAGGTTGTCACTTTTTTGAACATCCACACTTGGCATGGTTTATCGCAACAGTAAGTACTATGAATCGTACAACATAGGTACAATTGGTAATGACCAATCGTGATGTAAACTCATGTTTCAACTCAGTCTCTGCCTTGAACCACGGATGGTATTACGAGTCATACTATTGTCATATGACTCTTACTAGGACTCATAGTAAAGTATTGTGCTGCAATTTTCACCCACTTGTTTTTGTTTTACCTGCACACTAAACACACAAAAGTTAAGATACTAGGGTTTTCTCCCAAAAAGTGCTTGATTTAATGTCGCGGCACGACGCAGGTGGTCTGGTTTCTCAAACATCACCAAACCACCTCATGGGTTGTCTGATGAGTTGGTAATTTACTAAATCATTAGGATCTTAAGCATGAGCTTTAGTTTAGTTTTCAAGTCAGTTAGATGAATTTTATGCCCTTTTTTCCTTTTTATATACAGATGTCTAATTTGAAAAAAAGAGAAAGACGTGAAGTAAAAGAAGGAATTAAGTGAAAACCGGCGCTTGACTGGAGAAAAATGGCAAAATGTCGACCAAACGTAGATGATCACTGCTTTGAGGAACTAAAGCAACTGGCGGTCGGGGACATCAACCAGTGACTCGCCAGTTAACTCGCCTGCTGGCACCTAAACTTGTTGGATCGATGAGAAAGAAATAAGTATAACACGGTTGGAAGCCAGCGAATCACTGAAGGACATTGGAAATCAATGAAGGAGAAATCAATGATAGCCAACGGTTCGCGGAATGCAACCGGCGAACCACCAGTACTTTCGCAAGTGCCAGAATGCCTGAGCAGGGGAAAATGCATCCAACAATGAAAAAGAGGGGATTGATTTCCCTACTTTTAAATATATTCTAAAAAAAGCACTTTGCACCTATCATATCTTAACTTTTAGCTTTTTGGGAACATTCTCTTTGTAGAGGAAGAAGGTAGAATTCTATTGGTGGAAATTATTGAATATTATTTTTCTTTTCTTATTCTTCCTCTGTAGCAAGGTGCCACCATTGTTGAAGACATAATGTTGAATTTTATTTTGTTGCCCTTATTATTAAAACCAATGAGTTTATTGTTAAATATGCTCTTTAGTTTCTTAATCATGAGTAGCTAAATCATTAACTGGAGGTGTGTAGTGATGAGTGCCTAATTAGATTGGGTATTGCTATATTCCTCTCAATATTACTTAATTAGTGTAAATCTGTTAAGTTCTCTCCAATTTATAATTGAAGAACCATAGTTGCAGATATGGGTCTACTTTTCTTACTTGATTTCTACTTGAAAGAGAAGAATTGAGTATTCAAACAGAATTTAATGGGGGAAATGGATGTGATGTTGTGGAGTTGGGATAGACATAGCCAAAACCCATATTCTCATTCCTAATTAATTGCTAATAGCTAGAAATTAGTGCATCTATTAATCCAAACTTGCTTGGGCTGACATAATTGTGTCTAGTGGTTCGAAAGAACTCTAGAAAGAGGCATTTATGAGGTTGAAAAACATAGAATGCCCACCTGCTCTAAACCTATAGCTCTGATACCAAGTTTGTCATGCTCGAGACTACACCCTAGACGTAAACGGTACTTGAAGTCACGAGTGATCCTAAGTCAACCCTGGTCTATCATACATTGGTATTCTAAGTAAAACAGGCACAACGGAATTTTTAAATAACAACATAAAAGCATTTCTATGAAATTCAAGATAAAACATAAAGCATGAAATCTAAACATCTGTAGTTTGAAAACCTTCTAACTGATGAGTTACTGGGACAAGCTTCCAGCTAACTCTAAGTATAAATAAAAACTATAATATAACTATAAGACAATGAAATAAGGCCCTCGAATGATGAGGACTCACAATTTAATTGCATTGAGGAGGATCTGAATCATGGCGGCTAACCTGCTAAGTCTGGGAACCTGAAGTTGTATCATCAAATGATACAACATAAAAGTATGCGTTGGTACTTTGAATGTACTGAGTAAGCTAGAGAAAATGTAATTGAATATAATGTTTGAACTGATACGACATGCAATGACCAATAAGTAAACTGAACTGAACTACTGAAGTCAATCGAGGTATTGTATTGAACTACTGGTCAAAATGACCCCGTTTGATGGTCAAAGCATGTCCTAAGTCTGAAAGTTCTGAGTTTGAGATACTGTACTGAACTGAGTCAAACTGATAGAACAGGAACTGAACTGAACTGGACTAGACTGATTAGTGGGAGAGCCTATAGCCGACATATAACCACGTGAGCTAGACGTGGAGTCTGATGTATACACCCCCCGGTAGGACCCAATACACCTTGCCAGGGTATAAAGGTATGAACTGGGTGATCACAGAAGTCTGGGGCCAATCAGGCCAAGTAATACTATAACCTACACTGGCAACGTAGTTCTGGGAACCTGGGTGCGCTGGAACCCCGGCCCACTCGGTGCTAAGTTCTACTCCCACTGGAAACCTATACTGAACTACTAAGCTGATAGCTCGAAACTAGGGTCCAAGACTAGTCAGAGACATATAACTGAAAGTGCCCTGAGAGTCTTATCGGACCAGATTCTGAAATTGGGTTCTAGACTGGTCAGAGGTGCTTATCTAGAAGCTTCGTAACTGTCTAAGATCAATCTGTAAATTGAACTAGGGTCCTAGAGCTGGTTAGAGCTATATATATAAAATGTCATGACGGCTTAATGGACCACTATATTGGATTCTAAGTCTGATTCTGATAACTGGGAGGCACCACTGACACCTCGGGAAATGACTGAATTCAAACTGATCAGTTGATACATTATGTATAGTTCTGAAGAGGTTCTATTCTCTAACTGAACTAAACTACTAATTAGCTAATAAAGAACTCAACTCATTCCAACAACACGGGAAAGTTCATGATATAGCGAAATTTCAAGAATTAAAGGAATCTCATCCAATAGGGCTAAAGTCATTCTCATCAATGGAATAATTTCTCAACATATATAGATAATAAGAATTACTAGGAAATTCAGCCAAAACATACTTCACAAACTAGACGAAATTTAATACGCAACAACCTTTACTTAAGAATTTTGGGTTGTAAATCACTTCGGCAAGAACAACAACAATTTAATTAGGAACTGATGAAGATCATATGAATAATAAACATGGACATTAACCCAGGTGAAATTAATGAAAATTACACGAAATTCATTCATATTCGAAAAACTCAGGGCTAAACTGATAGGAAATTATGGGAGGATTTTGGGGGACACAATGGAAGGATTATTCTGTTGTTGAATTCCCGCATATCTGGCTAAAAATTCACCGAAGAAGAAGAATACCTGAACTGCTGCGATGAAGGAAAAACCCTAAGCCTACTTGAGAGTTTCTTGAGAGAACTTTTGATAAGTTTTTCTGAGTGTAAATGTGAGAATGAGGGGAGGAACTATCCAAACCCTCTAATAAGTTTGAATTTACATTCAAAACGACGTAGCTTAAAGCTTAGGATAATAGGGAGTTACTAAATAAACCTTAGGAAAACACTAGGAAAAACTGTCAAGTGACCCTAACGGGTGACCTAACGAGTCGTGGTGACTGACCATGACTCATGGTCACACCTATTGAGTACACTGCCCCGATTCCCCTGTAGGTCACCACGAGAGACCTAATGAGTAATGGTCACTGACCACGACTTATGGTCACCAGTCGTGGACCTCACTGCCTCACTTTTGAAGTCCTATACTAGGCTTGACCACGAGTTATCTAACGAGTTGTTGCCACTGATGACGACTCGTGGTGACACTTGTTAGGTGCACTGCCTAACAACTGACTAGGGATAATAACAGGGGACATGATGAGTCGTTACAGGTGACCACGACTCGTGGTCACCATCATTCAAGTACACTACTTCCCACTTCACACTTGCAATTCCTCCTTCGCACGACCAACCTAATGAGTCGTTAGGTCTCATAATGACTCGTCAGGTGGTTCATCCTGAGACATTTTCTGCAGATTTTTTGGACTTTCTTATTTAAGTCCTAGATCTAGTCTTTGAGTTTTTGGGGCATTACACCACCAACCCTCTCCCACTGGACAGGAATGGCCACCCCAAGATAATGGGGACCTCAATATCAACCTTGCAATCTAGGATTACGAAGTCCACTGGGAAGATGAAATGATCCACCTTGACAAGAACATCAACCACGATCCCCACTGGCCTTTTAACTGTACGGTCTGCCACTAATAGTTGCATTGACAAGAGTGTTGGGGCTCCCGAGCCTAGCTGTTTGAATACAACAAGTGGCATTAGGTTTATTCTTGCTCCTAAAGCACAAAGTGCCTTCGCAAAATTAAAATCACCAATCATGCACGTAATGGTGAAGGCACTTGGATCCTCCATCTTTTGAGCAAGGATGCGTGAAGCTATGACACCACAATAATGCAAGTTACCTATCTTCTCATAGCTCGCGAACCTCTTATTGGACACAAGGTGTTTCATAAACTTGGCATATCCAGGCATCTGCTCCAATGCCTCCACCAATGGTATGTTCACAGATAACTGTTTAAGCATAGAGAGATTTTCAGAACTTACCATCTTCTGCCTTTTTATTCATCCTTTGAGGAAATGGTGGCGGTGGCTGAGGGATAGCTTTATAAATTTGTGTGCCCCCTTGCTTCATAACATTATCAAATTCATACTTCATTGCACCAACTGGAGCCCCAGTCAACTTAGCCTCACCTATAAGCTCATGCTCAGCAACCTCATCTTCCTCACCAAGCTCAATCAATCTCTTTTTGTCTTTCCATCTCAACTACAACTGGTAGAGGGGGTTCAATTGTGGTCTTTTCACTCCTAGTCATCACATCCATACAATGGATATCATTCTTTGGATTATGCACTGTGTTTCTTGTAAGTGTTCCCTTCTACCTCTGGATTAGGGTAGCAGACATCTGACCAAGCTTTTGCTCAATCTGTTTGATCGCGGTGGCATGCAATTTAACTTTCTAGTTCATACCAGATATTTCTTATCGTATGTCTCTTAGATGATCATTAGTGGTCTTTAACTTTTTGAGCATCTTATCCATTGAGTTCTCCAATCTTGAGGGTCCAGCCTCACCCTCATCTGCATTAGGAGGAAAATACAAACCTGTGAGGTCATTGCGATAACCATCATTCTTTCTCCATTCTCCCTCTCGCTCAAAACCTCGACTCCTATCCTTATATCCATTGCGGTTATAGTTGTCCTAATATTGGTTCCAACCTTGATTTTCAGAACCTTGGTGCCAAGTTTCCTGTCCAGACCCTTGGGAGTTGGCCCGAAAACCCGCCACCTGGTTATCCAAAAAGTTTACCTCCTCAAAATCTAATTGCTCTTGCCCAAGATCCTTACCTTGAGCTCCCACTGCATTTACCTTTTGAGCAACAACACCCTTAATATGCTTCGTGAGCAGGTCTAATGATGTTCGCATATGAGCCAACTCCTAATCATGATCCTCCTCCTTTTTGCATTGATCTGCAGTCATACCAACAACATATATACCTGCAGCTACTTTGGCTTCCCTGATGTGCCAGGCCCTATTAGTCTTAGTGACTTTGTCTAGAATAGTGGAAGCTTGCTCCCATGTGTGACACATCAGTGCTCCTACCGCCAATGTATCTGTTACAACTTTTCTGTTGTTATTCAAGACCTGCAAAAAATATCCAACAAATTGTCATCTGGAATTTTATGGTTCGGGCACTTGGTCAACTTCTTTTTAAATATTAACCAAGTTTCATGAAGTGCCTCCGTATTTAGTTTTCGAAAGTTATAAATCTCTTCCTTTAGCTGTAGCATCCTGGAAGGTGGGAAGAACCTTTCTAGGAAAGCTTGTTAAAGCTCTCTTTATTTGGTAATGGATTTATTGGGCAACTCCATTAACCATAAAGTGGCTTCACCAGAAAGAGAGAATGGGAAGAGTCTCAACCTGATTGCATCCTGACATACACTGGGCAACCTGTACGCCCTGCATATTACGATGAAGTTCGTCAAGTGCAGGTTGGCATCATCAGTTGCATGACCACTAAACACCCCTTTCATTTTTAGAAATTGTATCATGGTGCTAGTGATGTCAAACTTTACCCCAGCAGGAAAAGGTGGTTGTACGAAAGTTCCAGTTGACCCAACTTCATCAATATCTAGGTCATCCTCATCATAGAATTGAGGATCATATCTCTAGCCTCTATTGCCCCTTCCATGG
Source organism: Datura stramonium (assembly GCA_018107945.1). Taxonomy (NCBI): domain Eukaryota; kingdom Viridiplantae; phylum Streptophyta; class Magnoliopsida; order Solanales; family Solanaceae; genus Datura; species Datura stramonium. Next base: position 68,412 of record JACEIK010003946.1, read on the forward strand.
CAACCAACATTCATGATTTCCTCCCGAGCATCCTCAGCTTCCTCAAACTGTAGCTTGTCAATCTTCTTCAGCAATCCAAACCTCTGTTTGCTTGAGATTCCCCATTCTCCGCAGTGTTCACTCTGGTCAAAATCAAGAGGAATCAGGGGTTCTCTGCTCCGCGAGTACTTGGCAATCACCAAGAGACAATCTGTGTGTGTGCAAAAAAAAAGAAAATGTAAATGAGGAAATAATAATTAAAAGTTAAATACAACAATTATTCTAATCCTAAGTTGTATTCCTCATAAACAATTCCATTTTTTATAACGCTCAAATCACACTCCTATAAAAGTATGACGTAGACATTGCCAATATATAACCCAACAATTGTTAGGGTCGATCCCACAGGGAATATAGTAAAGATATAGAATAGTAAAGGTATTTAAGCTTTTAAGTATGTCATCTTGAAAGGAGGGGTTTATAAAAACAATTATATGATAGGATTAAGAATTGATTGTTGTTTACCAAGATTTGCAATTAACTAGGGTAAGTGTTTCCCATGGGTTCGTAACTACTTCGGGTTTACACTTGTGATCTATCCCAATGCTTACATGTAGAACTAATAACTAGATTTCATCCAAACGATTGGTTCATCCCTATTGGATGACTATACTTAATCACTGAGTTAGGTCTCATGAGCAATTTCAATTCAACCATTATCAATTTGTTCAAAATTAACTATCATATTACCGCAACTCAAGTTATACAATGAACCATGTTGATCAATGCCTTGCTGTAATTCTCTTTTCCTAATATCTACTTCTCTAGGTTCAAGCAAGTAAAGAATTCGAGCAAGTCTTAATGTTGTGCTTCATTAAGAAACATTAAAAATGAAGAAAATACAATACAAGTGTTTAGTGTTGGTTTAGAATCACTTCGTGTAACCTTAGTTTGTTAATTCACCATGGTTCAGAAATCCTAGTTGTGGAGGTTTTAGCCTCTCATACTTGTAAGATCGTTATTAGCATTCATAAAAAACACATAACAGAATACTTATACCAGATGATTGAAAACAAATGTGCTTGATTATTACTAGAATTGATAAAGAATGATTCAAGAACAAGGAAGAAAATCCAAAGCAAGAAAATCTCCAAGACTTCAATTAAAGTTAACAACTTGTCTCTCAATGTAAGAAAAACTTAATGTTCGACTCTCTCTACTGAAAACAACCTAAAAAGTATTTATACAAATATTCGGAACCTTATCCTAAGTAAATAGAGAAACTACCAGAAACTATCATTGCCTTTACTTACGACCCTTAATAGGATTGTATGGGTCGTACCTTAACTCGTACATTGGATGGCTTCTTTTGAATCTGGATAAGTGTTGAATTTTGGTACAACTCGTACCAAGAACCTATGAGTTGTATAATCTTCCTGTGGCTTGAACTTGTGCTTTCTGACATTCTCTGTTAACTTTCAAGAATTGCTTGGTACGACTGATATCTTTGCTTCACGATCCGTGACTCCTTCTCGTGCCTTGAGATCTGCTAGTCTTCTCTAATTCTGGACTTTTCCATGGTTCCTTGGTATGGGTCTTAGGTAGGTCTCACGACTCATAGTTGCTACCCATATCAGTACACTTGGCCTGTGCAAAATCTTTTGTAATTTACTACGGCTGTTATGGTACGACTCATACCATGAGTTGTACGTTGCCTTTGCCTTATACTTTGGTACTTGCCCTTTCCATGACTCTCAGTATGATTCATACCAGGATGGTACAACTCGTACTAACATCCGTATTGAGAAAATTCTCTATATTTTTCTCCATCTTTTACACAATTCAGCTCCAATATCTATTTTCCCTGAAAATAAAGTAAAAGTGTCTCATATCCATATAAACTCACTTAATTCTATGCTAGTTTTCTTGGTATTAAGCATCAAAATTGTTGTAAACTCACAAGACATAAAATACATAGATTCCTTGAGATACGTGCACTAGCCATGAAAACAATTGCCAAAAATCACAGTCATGATACATAACTTGAAATTCATGAATTTCATGCATACTTGAGTAATTCATGCTAACTTGAAAATAGAGAATCAAGAGAGTTTTCCCATAATAATCATGTGATCATAATCATAAATCATGAGTAGAATCATGAGAGAATCAAATTCATAAGAGATTTATAGAATTTTGCATAAAAAGGGTCTAACCCTAGGATATCATTAAAATTATAATTGGAGATTACATGAAATTAAATCCATGCAATTGAACTTTAGATCGGTCAGGAGGGTGGAAGAAAACCCCCATTCATGATCCTACATACCTGGGATTTGATGGATTCTTTATTAAACTTGAGACCCAAGGGATTTGAGAAGAAGAAGCCTAGTTGCTTGAGAGTCTTGAGAAAATTTGATCTTTAATCCATGGTGTTTGGAGGGGAATGAGAGTTTAGTCTTAGTTTATCCCTTAAATTCTCCCCTTAGGAAATCCAAAATGATCTCATTTAGGAGTTAAAAATATAAGAAGTTACAAAAATACCCTTAGGAAATCACACTTAAACATACACTACCAGTCATCACGAGTTGTAGTACGACTCATGGGACCTTACCATGACTCATATTGAATCTCATGGTTACTATTCCCGACCTTGGTTAATCTCTAAACCTCCTACCTATGATCCCTCAGAACAACTCGTACCATCCTGGAATGAATCATGAGATCCTGTCATAGTTTCCTTGCCAACTTCTTGTTGAACTCTCTGGACTCACACAATGAGTCACGATACGACTCGTACTACCCTTGTATGACTCGTATGAAGCATCCAAGGCTACCAGGAAAAATTTCTACTATTCATATGAAGCCCCATCTCACAAGTTTTGGTACGACTAGTACCACCTCATCACGAGTCATACTAATACTCTTACTGAGGGAAACTTTTAGTTTCTCCATTAGTTCATACTCCATATCTAAGGTCTAGTCTTAGGGACCCTGTTCTGACCTCAAAACGACGTAGTATAGGTCTTAGGAGTGTAGGAAATTACGGAAGGCTCTTACTAATTCATAGGAAATCACTGACAGGTGGCCTAACGGGCGACCTAGCGATTCGTTTCCATGAGAAACAAGTCTTTGGGTCCTTTCATCAAGTCCACTAGAAATTTTCCCTTGGCTCTTAATGGAGGACATGACGACTCGTCCCCTGGTGACACGACTCGTTACCAGCATTCGTTAAGTACACTGGATCACCCTAAAAAAATCTTCTCTAGGACCTCCCAACAACTGACATGACGACTCGTAGTGGCGGACCACGAGTCATTATATCACCCGTGGTACCTCGAGTCCCTTCACCAACACAGGCCTTCCCATGAGTCACTTAATAACTCCTGGGGCTCCCTGATGAGTCGTCCAACGACTCATCCTGCACTGCTGCAACATTTTCCAATTTTTCCCGTTTGACTCCCGGGTATGATCCTTGGGTTCCCGGGGTATAACAATATCTCCTCTTGCGAACATTCATCCTCGAATGTTAGAATCATGCAGAAAACTCACAATCAAACAATCACCATATGCAAATACTAATCATTTATGCCGAAACTAGCAGAACAACTACCCCCGAAAGGAATTACATAGCTGGACTGAATTCAGACATCACGTATATATATCATATCATAAAACAAATTTGCACGCAGGAATAGAATATGAAAAACTAAATAGAGGTTTAGGGAAAAAATTGATACCTCAAATTGAAGCTGATTCGGTAGAGAACAAATGGGGGTATTTAGCCATCATATCCTCTTCGGCCTCCCACGTGGCTCCCTCGACATGATAATTTCTCCATAACACCTTTACTGAGGCTACCTCCTTGTTCCTTAGTCTCCAAACCTGACAATCTAAGATTTCAACAGGAATTTCCTCATAACTAAGACCATCTTTCACACCAACACTTTCCATCGGGACCACTAAGGCGGGGTCTCCCAAGCACTCTTTCAAGAGTGATACTTGAAATATGAGATGAACTGAAGCCTACTCTAAAGGTAGCTCTAATTCATAGGCTACTTTACCCACTTATCTCAAAATTCGGTATGGGCCAACATAGCGGGGGCTGAGTGCCTCTTTCTTTCCGAATCTCATTACTCTCTTTATGGGTGATGCCTTCAGAAATACCCAATCATCAATCTCAAACTCAAGCTCTCTACTCCTTACATCCACATAAGACTTTTGGCGCCTTTGAGCAGTTTTCAGCCTTTCCCTTATCAACTGAAATTTCTCCATGGCCTCATGGACTGAATTTGGACCCAACAATGAAGCCTCGCCGACCTCAAACCACCCAATGGGCGATCTACACCGTAGCCCATAAAGATCCTCGAATGGTGCCATTTGTATGTTGGAGTGATAGTTGTTGTTGTAAGCGAACTCAACAAGAGGCAAATGCTCGTACCAACTACCCTTGTAGTCAATAGTACAAGGTCTTAACATGTCCTCGAGAGTTTGGTGTTACACCCCGTAAATTCACGAGATGTATATGGCCTATTCGTATATTGGTTAAGAGTTTTTGAATGCCATACATGCTAGAAAAAGACCCGAGAAAAGACCGGATAAGTGACACGTCGAACCATCGCAAGAGGAGGCTGGAAGACCTCCTACGCGATGGCCAGAGTGTCACGGAGGCTCACCTCTATGATACACAGCATGTCACAGAGGCTAGGCTCCGCGATACACAGCGTGTCATGGAGGTGAGGTGCATCCCCAAGTATAAAAGCCTCCAAACTTCGGTTTTTGCTTCATTTAACTTATAATTTCCAGTAAGAAAAGAGAGTAAACCAGAGAGAAGGAGAAACGAACAACCCTATCCATTTCTCATCCGATTACGCCGCCAAACGCGGTCCAAACTTGAATTAATCCTAGATACCGAGGTATTAAGCAGCAAGGAGCATTCTTACGGGTTTAGTTTCGTGAAATTCTACCGGCGAATCGTCGTGCTACTGAGCTAAGGTAAGTGGAATTGCTCCAAATTAGTGTCAACGTACTCCTAGCCCTAAAGTGAGTATTTCTCCCTTCTGGAC
>JACEIK010003946.1:94451-110433 GCA_018107945.1 Datura stramonium
ATATTTCCCCGGGCCTTTTTCTAGCATGTATGGCATTCAAATACGCTTAACCAACACGCGAATCGGCCATCTATGAGTCGGGAATCTACGGGGTGTAACACTCGTCTTGCACTGCTGCAACATTTTCCAGATTTTTTCCGTTTGACTCCTGAGTCTAATCCTTGGGTTCCTGGGGTATAACAAAAGGACATTCACTAAAGCAACCTCTTTGTTCCTCAACTTCCGAACCTGACGGTCGAGAATCTCAACTGAAACTTCCGCATAAGTGATCCTTCACTCAACTACTCTTTATCGGTACAACTAGAGCTGGATCACCAATGCACTTTTTCAACAAGGATACATGGAAAACTTGATGCACCAATACTAACTCTGCGGGCAAGTCTAACTCATAAGCTAGATTGTCAATGTTCCTCAAAATCCTATAAGGACCAACATATTAGGGACTAAGCTTCCCTATTTTGTCAAACCTTATCACCCCCTTTATGGGTGACACCTTCAAAAATAACCAATCATCAACACTGAACTCAAGCTCTGTCCTCCTCACATCAATAAAGGATTTATGATGACTCTAAGCTATTTTTAGCCTTTCTCTAATAAGCTGAACCTTCTCCATAGCCTCATGAATTCAATATAGCCCTATCAACATAGCCTCACCTACCTCAAACAATCCAATAAGTGATCAACACATCCACCCACAAAGAGCTTCAAATGGAGCCATATGAATGATGGAGTGGTAAATGTTATTGTAGGCAAACTCAATGAGAGGCAAGTGATCATCCCAACTACCCTTAAAATCAATCACACAAGCTTTCAACAGGTCCTCCAAGGTTTGAATGTTCACTCGACTTGACCTCATGCCTGACCATCTATCTGTGGATGAAGAGATGCACTTAGCTTTACTTGAGTACTGATGGTAGGCATAATCTTATGCCCATTTGCCATGTTTTACCCATGTTTGATCTTGTTTTGAGATCATAATCCTTATGAAATGCATGAATTCATGTTTGTATGTGTGTTTTGAGATAACAAGTGTTTTTTGATGATTTGAGCAGGACACTAACGAAAAAGGACTAAAATATTGTCCAAGGTGTGAAGGAAGAAAAAATTAAAATTTTGGCCCTGGTGAGATAGCTGGCTTGGAACTCCAGCCTCCCAACTTCAGAGAAATATTACCCAAAGGGGGTGATATAGGGAGAATAGCACACCAAACCTCTTGTTCTTTGGAGAAATTTCACCAACACCCTGACGGGATAAGTGGCGGCCAAAATTGGTGATATGGATGGTGCGGAGCACTGGATCTTCAACTTTAGAGATTTATGATCAACCATTTGGAAAGATAAGTGGTGCGACGCACCCAGAGGGCTCCAAACTTACAAAAAATTCCTAACACTCTGGTGCTTTGAGTGGAATGGTGTGCCATAAGGATCAAGAAGATCAGAATTTTGACTAACACCTTGGTGCATTGACTGGTGCAGCGTGCCAGGAGAAAAACATTAGAGGAGTTCCAAGCCAAGTCTGGATCATTAGATGGAGCGGCACGCGAGGTCCTGTCTAGGACGGATTTTTCTAAGTCACAAAGTGAATTACTTGAGGGCAAAAATGTCATTTGTGGCCTTGCTTATAAATATGTCATCTAGGTCATTTATAAACAATCTTTCATTGAATTAATCATTATAAGAAGCTTTTGGAGAGAGACAAGAAGTTCTTTACGTTCTTAGGGTTTTCTTCTTTTCTTTATCATTTATTGTTCGTATGATGACTATGTCTTTGCACTTGTCAATGAGTGGCTAAACACCCTAATCTAGGGTTTTGGCCATTGATGATGGTTGATGTTTGTACATTGATTTATGTTGAGTATTAATTCTTCATTAAAGGTTGTTTATGCTTACTTTAGTTAATTGCTTATTCATTAGATTGATCACCTAAAGAATATATTTATTAGCTTTCGATCGAACTTGGGAGAAAGGACTAATAGAGTTAAAAGTAAGTGTAGAAAAAGTATTCAAAGGCTCTTGTTCAACTTTGTAACACCCCAATAGTTTCTCAGATCAGAACCTAGAGTTAGATGAAGATTAGCAGGAAAACTTGCAGAAATTTTCTCAGAACGACTCATCCAATGAGTCGTGGTACACTCCAATGGACCGTTAGATGAGTCATTGGAAGTGTTTCAAGAAAAGGTGCTAATTATGTGTGATACCACGAGAGGAAAGAACGAGTCTTTTTGGGAAGTAACAACCCATTACATGTAGTCGTGGTAAGTCGGCAGTCCACACTTCCCAGACACAATGAACCAAGTGACAACCCATTGGTTTTTGTGATGGGTCGTCCTGAGGATTTGTTAGTTGGAGTTCAGAAAAGGAGTTGGTTTCTGGTTTAGTGATGACAAATGGATACCACGAACCATTAGGTGAAGTAATGACCCGTCGTGTCGGTCATTGGAAGGAATTCAAGGATTGGACCATTAGTGATGACGGAAGGCACCAACGGGTCTTTGGATCAAGTAACGACTCATCCTGCCTATCGTGGGAGGAAGAAGCAGAATCCAGAGAAATGATTCCTGAATTAATGGGCAGTCACCACGAGCCGTGGTAAGGACCAATGACTCGTGGTGAGGGTCGTGGTCACTGTTCGAGCAGGTTTTTAATTTTAACCCAGGGGTATTTCAGTACGTCCTATGCTCCAAGTTCTTAAATGGCTTCATTTTGGGAATTGAAAGGGGTCAAAGATAGGAGTTTTCACAAGCCTAAGCCCCTCATTCTCAAAATCATTCGTAAGGTTTTCTTCATCTTCTTCTTCTCTCAAGCTCAAGGATCATCAAGGGTTTTTTTCAAAAGCTGCAAGCTTCAAGATCTGTAAGGGAGTCCTTTTAATCAGATATGTGAGACTTCAACAAGGATCTCCTTTCATCCTTGTATCTCAATTTTTATACTAAAACCCTAATCCCTTGATTTTCATGAAAAGAATGTTCTAGGGTTTCCATTTATGGATGAGTTCTCATATGCCTTCTATGAATTCACGGACCCATCATGATTTTTAGCCGTTTATGACTATGAAAGTACCTTCAAGTTCTTGAATTATGTTCATGATATGGAAATAGCATGATTAAAGAATTTTCACCATGATTTAGTGTAAATTTTGAAATGGGGTTTCATGAAAAATTCACATGCTCTTACCATGATCTCCTTGTATATGTTTAAAGCATGATTAAATCATATGGGTTTCTGTAAATCAAGAAAATATGTTCTAATATGTGTGTTGAAATATGATTGGAACTTATGGGCTTTGATGAATGTCAAGTATGCAAATGTTTTCACTATTCTTTAGGTGTATAACTATGATTTATGGAGCCTTCAAGAATCTAGAATATATGACATATGCTATGAATTCGGGATTTCAATGTTATGAACTTCAAGGACAAAGCATGATTATGATCTTTCAGACTATCGGGTTTGTTGATAGTAGAAAGTAGCCCTGATCAGACGTTTACTGAATTTAGTATGATGCAATTAGTTGAATACTCAGATCTCTGATTAGCTAAAGTAGCTTAGACTATATGAATGAATGTTAGATTGATACCTTCATGTAAAAGTGTTATCGGGACTCTCAATAGCCGAGAATGTTCCCCAGTCCAGTCAGGGATTCTCCATAGTAGAGAATGTCTCCCTTAGCTCAATCAGGGATTCTCAATAGCAGAGAATGTCTCCCTTAGCTCATTTAGGAATTCTCAATAGAAGAGAATGTCTCCCTTAGTCAGTCAGGGACACTTCATAGTAGAGAATGTCTCCCTTAGCCCAGTCAGGGATTCTCAATAGCAAAGAATGTTTCCCTTTTTTTAGTTAGAGAGTCTTAATAGAAGAGAATGTCTCCCTTAGTCAGTCAGGGACACTCCATAGAAGAGAATGTCTCCCTTAGTCAGTCAGGGACACTCTATAGCAGAGAATGTCTCCCTTAGCTCAATCCATAATATTAGTTAGCTTAGTTCTATATAGTTTCAGACTTCAGTTTTAAATCCAATTTAGCAAAATTCAGTCTCATTTATCAGCAGATAGTCAGTACTATGTATGATATCAGTTACATCTGTAGTTCTCAGTATATGTACAATACATGACCCTTATGCATCAGTTTGATTATGCATCAGTAAATGTTTTCAAATAGAAGCTTCAAGTTAATATATATATATATATATGTGTGTGTNATATATATATATATATGTGTGTGTGTGTGTGTATGTATATCTTAGACAGGGTTATTGTGTCAGATCAGTTATATCTTCAGTGATGTACTAAGATTATTCCCTTCCTGTATACTTGTATGTTTTAGTTTTTTTTAGTCTTCCTGCATACTCATTATATTCCAAGTACTGACAGCATATTTTATGTGCTATATCGTTTCATGATATAGATTCATGTTTCCAAACTCAGCCACGCGATTAGATACACTCCATTTCTATATCAGCTACTTGTGGTGAGTCCTCATCTCTCAATGACGCGATCTATGTTTCCTATTTCAATTATGTTTCAGTTTTTTAGACTTTAGGAGGGGCTTGTCCCAGCAACTCATCATTTTAGTAGAGGCTTTCAAATTTGTATATTAGATTCAGCTTTCATATCATAGTTTTTATTAGATTTGTTATTATGGATTTTAATTAGACTCTTTTAGTTTTCTTCTACTCAGTTATGTTTTCTTTTAGTTGATATTTTGATAATGTTATGCTACGATTATGCCATGGGTCGACTCGGGCCCTCTCGGGGTTCCTTGTCCCGTGTGTCGATCTAGGCCTATGTTCGGGTCATGATAAACTTGGTATCAGAGTAAAGGTTTAGAGTGTCCTAGGGTGTCGAAAAGCCGCGTTAAGTAGAATCTTTTTCATGGGTGTGAAGCGTGCCACACTTATGACAAAGTGGCTATGAGACGTTTTAGGAATGTCTCCTTTTTCTTCATGATACTTATCATGCGTAGAGTATGAAACTCTAATAGTTCCTCTCCTGGCTCATGCTTTACGCACTTGCAGATAATGCCTCCCAAATAAGAGAATGGAAGGAGAATTAGTAATGGGTGCCAACAAGCTCCAACAGCCTTTCACATGTTGGCACGGGCCATGACCGTCCAGATTAATCAGCAGACAATGGCTCATGTTCCCCTGAATGGGAACGTAGTGGTGGCTAGAATAAGAAACTTCATCAAGATGAACCCACCTGAATTCCATGGGAAAGGACCCGTATGAGTTCTTAAAGGATATCCAGAAGATTACCTAAGTTATGGGGTTGATAGGAATAGAGAGAACAAACTTAGCCTCCTACCAGCTGAAAGGAGTCGCTCACATATGGTTTGGTTAGTGGAAAGATAGTTGGGGAGTTGGAGCATCCCCCATAAGTTGGGATGAGTTTATGACTACATTCTTGGACAAGTTTTTCCCTAGAGATTTGAGGGAGGAAAAGGTGGTAGAGTTCATAAACTTGAGGCAGAACAGCATGACTATCCAGGAGTAGGCGTTGGAGTTTACCCGGTCATCCAAGTATGCACCGGAGATTGTAGCTAACCAGAGGGCTCATGTGGGTAGGTTCGTGAACGGAGTGTTAGACTTCTTGATGAAAGAGTGCAGGACCACCATGTTGCTCAAGGACATAGAATTTCCACATATGGTGATATTCGCCCAACAAATAGAAGCGGAACAGGTGAAGAAAAAATAGAAAGAGGCCAAGAGGGCTAGGATAGGAGATTCAGAGTTTTCCCCTCAAAGGCCGAGTGGCAGACACCGTTCATGCTCCCAGTAGAGATCATCAGCCCCAACACCTTCAGAAGCCAGTGTTCCGTACAGACCTAAGGTAAGCGAGATTACCTATCCAACTTCTACGAGTTGTGGGAAGCACTATTTGGGGGAATGCATGGCTAGCTCAGACGCTTGTTTTTGGTACGACAAGTTGGGTCAAAAGCACCGAGATTGCGCAGCAACTAAGCGGGGCAAGAGTTGAGCCTCATCCACCTCTTCAGTAGAACTTGTCAACCACCCATTTCAGTAGGGTGCATCATCTTGCATAGGTGGCAGACAACATCAAAACCGCTCCTACACTTTGGCAGCACAACAGCATAAGGGAAAGTCAGTAGAAGTAGTCATAGGTATGTTATGAATTTCTCGTGTTACTCTTTGCATGTTGCTAGCCCCATGATTAAGGGTGTATTTATGCACTTCTTAGCCATATTTTGCCTATAATTTTCTATGTTTTGAGAACAAAATTATGTGTGTTTGCTTGTGTTTATGTTATATATTTGTGAAAATGGCTAACACACATTATTAGATGCTTTCAGGGCTAAAAATAATGAATTTGGATGTATTTGAGGCTTTTGGAACACATGTGAAGAAGATGGAATAAACAAAGCAAGAACAAGGATAAAAATAAGTGCACTGCCATTCCCGCGTGACCAGTATTGCGGCGCACAGCCACACCTACACGACCAGAGGCGTGAGGCGCCTTCTTACCCACGCCACTAGCTGTGCAATGTGGCACTAGGTTGGCACATTGATATGTGCGATGCGAAAGCATTTTTGGTGCACTGCCACGCGCAAAGCAATAGCAGATTGGTGCACTGCCAGGCGTGAGGCGCCCTTCACTTTGGCTCTATGCCCTGCACGACACGCTAAGGGTGTTCAACGGCCAAAAGTTAAAACCCACTACAATTAGGAAAAGGAGCTACAAGTCAAAATCAAATCCTTGAAGGAACAAGAAAAGCATCAATCTACTACTACAAATACCCTTTTATTTTTATGTAATAGCGAAGTTTTAGGGAACTTTTAAGACAAGTTGAATGCTAGATACAACAAGTCTTGGAATTATATGTTTTAGTTCACGACATACTTTAAGACGATTGTTGAATTATTCTTCCTTATTTTTGCAATAATCAAGTGAGTTTCTTCCAATCATCGTTGTAAGTATTAATTTATGCTTTTGTCTATGAATGCTATTAATTTACATATAATTATGAGAGGCTAAAATCTCCACAACTAGGGTTGTGGGAACCATGGTGACTTAACGAACAAGGGTTTGCATGAAGTGATTCTAAACCAATATTAAATGCTTATGTTGTATTCTCTTCATCTTTAACGTTTCTTAATGGTGCACAATGTTAGGACATGCTCGAATTCTTTACTTTCTTGAGCCTAGAGAGGTAGAGATTAAGAAAAGAGAACTACAACAATGCCTTGGTCTTGATGATCATTGTAGTAACTTGAGTTGTGGCCACAGGATAGTTAAATTTGGAACAATTGATAACAGTTAAATTGAAATTTCTCATGAGACCTGACCCGGTGATTGAGTATAGTCATCCAATAAGGACGAACTAGTCATTTGGATGAACCCTAGTTATCAATTCTGCAAATAAATTAATGGGATAGATCACTAGTGTAAAACCAGAAGTAGTTAAGAATCAATGGGGAACACTTACCCTAGTTAATTGCGTTAAATTGAATCAATATTCAATATTTCTAAACAATATTACTTGTTACTTTTGCAAATCCCCCCTTTTAGGAGATAATTGAATTAAAAGTTTAAATACTAGCGTTCTTCTATATCCTTCCATATTCCCGATAGGATCGACCTAAACCTCTAGTTGGTTTCTTTATTGACAACGTCCGCTTCATACTTCAGTAGGAGGTGTGAGTTTGAGCGTTATCAAAAAGTGGCGTCGTTGCTGGGTAATAAGGTTTAGGATTAGACTAATTGCTTGTCTTTAACTTTTAGTATTTTATTTCCTATTCTTTTGTTTTCTTTTATTTTATGACGCGTCATAAGGCAGCATGGTGAAACAAGCAGCCAAGATGTGACCATGGCTCAACAGGTATCTTAATGAAGCCTGAGTAGTCAAGATACCTGTGTCGTTCCGCGACATTAAATCAGGCGCTACTTGGGAAGCAACCCAAGATAAATTTGTTGTTTTTATGTGTATTTTCAAGCGAGCAGGTGATAGGTCATTATTTTCAACAAAAAATGAGCTTAAACAGCGAAAACAAGGTGCAAAACTACTAGAGGACCACAAATGGCATCGCGCAGGAAAAACAACACATGGCCTAGCGTGAGGCACATGAACAAGCACCGCACGGCCGGTGCAACGCGCAGGAGAGGCACCGTAGCAGAAGGCGCGATGCGCACACATGTTGGCGCATCTAGGCACGCAACGCGCAACAATATCAACGCTTTGAGTGCCATAAGGCGGGGTAGGTTCTCTAGGTGAAAAATTTAAGGGAAAAAATGAAAATTCTAGCTTTAAAGAGTACTTTAAAAGGCCTAGACCTAATTTTCTCAGCTTATTTTTGTGAGAATCGGGCCGCATCCCTCAAATTCCCTAAGCAAACTCTCTCAAAACTTCATCTATTCATCAAAATCTTCCAAATTCTTTCACCCAAATCACAAAGTGTATCATTTTTCTTGTGAAACCTCCATAAATGGCACCAAAAGTAAACAAAGGGAAAGGAGCGATTTCTTCAAGCCATGGGTCAAAAAGAGAAAGGAGACCTAGTGAAGAGGAACATGAAGATGTGAGGATGGAACCACCACCATAGAGGCGATATGGTCTCCGTTGGGTCACAGAGAAAGAAGGTAAAAATGGCTCAAGGAACATAAGGAATCTAAATACTCACATGATATGTTTATTGATAGAAATTGCTTGTCACTAGTTTTCCCTCACATGGTGGATAGAATACTCACCCTTGGTCTTGGTTTTGTGTTTGATGCGCTGAGTGGTTGTAATTTAAATATGGTGAGGGAATTCCTCCCAAATTGGATGCTAAAGGAAAGGTCAAACAAGGTTAAAATTAAGGGTCAAATTATTGAGTTTACACCTATGGCTTTGAATAGATTACTTAGGACACCTAATGTTTACCCACAACCCTTTGTTGACATGGTGAAGAAACCTCCATATAAGAATATTAGACATATTATGTGTGGCCTTAACTCTGTTGCACGGTGGACTCGCCACCAAAAATTTGGGTATCATGTTTCGCTTCCACACGCTCACTTAAGTAGAGAGGCATGAGTTTGGCTAAACATAATATGTGCTTGTTTAGTGCCTGAAAAATATGTAACCCATGTGACTAGAGAAAGAGTGTGTCTTGTATATACGCTAATGACTGGAATGCCAATTCATGTAAGGGTACTCATTAAAAATATGTTTAAAAGAGCAAGGGTAAAAAAGGGTCAAACCTTCAGATTTGGGGGTCTCTTGACCCAATTTCTGCGAGGGCATGACATTGAGGAGGAGGAGGTGGACTATAGACCATCTTATGATCTTAGGGGAATTGACGTGACTAAAATAAAGGAACCTGAAAGTATAAAAGGTCCATTCCTTTCTATCAATGAGCACAATGCGCGAATTGGACACATGTTGAGCCACTTGTACGATGTGCAAATGCTATAGCTGAGGATGAATGGTGTGACTGAGGAGCAGCTACAGCAAATTAATATAGAATACCCTCTGAGCGAGCACTCGCAAGCCCTTTGCAGAGTTGGGCCTTGATACAAGGAGCCTCTTGATGATGATGTGGCCACGGAAGACGAGATGGCGAGAGTAGACTCGAACATAGAGTCTAGTGAAGATGATTAGGAGGATCTTAATATGCGGGAAGGTATCTTTCCCCCACAGACAATGAGTAGAGACCCAGGGAGTTCTTCTTTCACTCCTTTACTTTATGCCTTATTGCTTTAGCACTGGGGAAAATGTTACTAATTAAGTGTGGAGTGGGCGACGTGAACTTCATATCACCATACATGCCTTAATTGTTAAATTTTCACATGGTAGGCCTAGTTTTTTTTTGGGGGGGGGGGGATTTATGACTTATCTTGCATGATTAATTGGTTTTTAGTATTTTTTAGTTATATTTTATTTTGTGTTCCTCCGGTTTTATTTTTGGTACTTTTCCGGTGGATAGTCCCTTAGAAACGACTAGAGAGTCTAGATTCTTTAATTTTTTTATTTTTAGTCATTGAGTCATGACTTTGCCTGATGATGGATGTATGACAACCGTCTTAAGTGTAAATTAGTCATTAGGAAGAACAAGAACTAGGTTCCTACGAATGCTAGGTACTTCACTTTAGGTATCATTGAGACTTTATGTAATACCCCGAGAGCGCCTAAGAGTAGACCGGGGAATCAAAAATGCAAAACTGCTGAAAGTTGGGGAAAAGATATAGAACGAGAGGTACAACAACTCGTGGTAGGTAACCACGAGTAGTTGTTTGTAGTCGTGGGTTCAGGTGTCCAGGTGGTAGTGGAAGCAATGGTTGATCTAACAACGAGTCGTCGTTAGTGGTCATGGTAAGAGATGGACTTAGAAGTTGGGGAGTATAACGAGTCATCCAATGACCCATTGTGACTTGCAATGATCCATTGTAAAGAGTTGTGGTAAGGGTACCTAGATCTCCAGTGGAAATGACGGATGGAAACCACAACCCGTTGTAGGATACAACGAGTCGTGGTGAGGCTCGTTGTGAATGAATTCAGAAATTTCAGAAGAGGAGACAATGATCGAAGGAAAGAATCGTGGTATCTAAGGATGAGTGGTCCTGTCTACTCGTGGTATGAATCTAAGAGAAGGCAGGGACAGTGCTTAGCACACGAGTCATCCAATGACCCATTGTGACTGGGTAATGATCCATTGTAAAGAGTTGTAGTGGCAGTACCTAGATCTCCAAAGGAAATGACGGATGGAACCACAACCCGTTGCAGGATACAACGAGTCGTGGTGAGGCTCGTTGTGAAAGAATCGAAATTTCAAGAGGAGACAATGATCGAAGGAAAGACCGTGGTATCTATGGGATGAGTCGTTCTGTCTACTCGTGGTATGAATCTAAGAGAAGGCGTGGACGTTGCTTATACTCTATAGATACCACTTCTGATCATGGTATCCTCCAATGACCCGTTGGGTCGTCAGTTGTTTGGCCAAGTGATCAATTTTCTGCCAATTCAGTAAGGTTATTTCTTTTATTTCCCAAGTTCTAGGCGCCTATACTACGTCGTAAGGCTCATTTTGAGGGGTTTTGAGAGGGGAAAAGCCTACTCTAAGTTATTCTTTCCATGCATGCAATATTGATGGATTGAAGAGGTGATTCAAGGCCAAATTTCAAGGGTTCCATTGGAATATCGACTTGGGCAATTAGAGGGTGTAAAAATTCACAATTCCCAGGTATGTAGGGTTTTAAATGGGTGTCATCCTTCCAAACCCATGCCCAATTTCTATCAAAACACGATGAAATGTCTTTGATCAAGTATGGGTTTTACCCAAATTGCATAATTCTACAATTTCTATACATGGGTATGATTTGATTGAATTTATATTGATGAATTATAAATCTTTGGCAGATTCTAAATTTTTTTCAATACAAAATTTTTTTTCAAAATATCTTGAATCTAAAAGGCCCATGGATGAGAAGTTCATAGAGGTAGTGAATGATGACGAATGGATGATGATGTTGAGATTTGATGATGACAAGCATGTTTCTAAAGCTACCCATGATTATGATGTTGTTTAAAATAAAATGAAGGTCGAACATCAAAGGTCGGGAGGCGTACTTAAGGATATCAACATTCCCACTTGGAAGTAGGAAGAGATTAATATGGATTTCATTTCTGATCTACCACGTACTCGCCGACAGTATGACTCCATTTGGGTGGTGGTCGATAGGTTGACCAAGGCTGCATACTTTCTACCGGTCAAAACCACAGATTCAGCTGATGATTATGCCAGATTGTATATTCGGGAGTTGGTTCGACTACATGGAGTGACCTTGTCTATTATATCATACCGAGGTACTCAGTTTACCTCTCAGTTTTGGTGGTCTTTCCAAAAAGGGCTTTGGACTCAAGTTAAGCTAAGCATAACATTCCATCTGCAAACAGACGGTCAGGTGGAGTGGACAATCTAGACTTTTGAGGACATGTTGAGAGCCTGTATGGGTGACTTTAAAGGTATTTAGGATGATAACTTTCCCTTTATCGAGTTTGCTTACAGTAACAGCTATCACTCCAGTATCCAAATGGCACCGTTCGAGGCTCTTTATGGGCGGAGGTGTAGATCAACCATCGGATGTTTTGAGGTTGGAGAGGCAGCTAAGATAGGTCCAGACTCGGTTCACGAGGCTATGGTAAAGGTTCAATTGATAAGAGATAGGCTGCAAAATGTTTAGAGTCGTTAAAAGTCATATGTGTATGTGAGAAGAAGGGATGTGGAGTTTGAGGTGGATGATTGGGTATTTCTAAAGGTATCTCCCATGAAGGGAGTCATGCAGTTCGGAAAGAAAGAGAAGCTTAGTCCCCACTATGTTTCTCCCTACCGGGTTGTGAGGAAAGTTGGTAAGGTGGCATGTGAGTTGGACTTGCCATCGGAGTTATCTTCAGTTCATCTTGTGTTTCATGTGTCACTTTTGAAAAAGTTTTTTGATGATCCATCTTTAGTAGTCCCGGTTGACATCGTTGGTGTAAAAGACAACCTCAGTTATGAAGAAGTACCCATTGAAATATTTGATCGTCAAGTCCGTAAGCTAAGGAACAAAGAAGTTGCTTCAGTTAAAGTATTATAGAGAAATCAGCATGTTGAAGGAGCTTCATGGGAAGCCGAAGCGGATATGATGGCTAGATACCCACATTTGTTCTCCACCGGCTCAATTTCAGCTTGAGGTATCAGTTTTTCACTCAGACTCTATTTAGTCTTCATGTTAAATTATGTCAACAATTTTATTGTATGTATGTGGATGTGCGTATGATTTGTGAATTAAGTTCAGCTGTGTGTTTTGAATCGAAGGTAGTCATTCCGTTAGTTTTGGTGAAAATGATTAGTTTTGTATATGGTAAATTGTATGTTTCTGTTTTTTTCTTGTTTCCAATATTCGAGGACAAATGTTCCCAAGGGGTAGATATTATAATACCTCGGGAGTGCGTAAGAGTAGACCTAGGAATTAAAAATGCAAAACTGCTGAAAGTTGGGGAAACGTTGCAGAAAGAGATGTACAACGACTCGTGGTAGGTATCCACGAGCTTTTGTTGGCAGTCGTGGGTTCAGGTGTGCAGGTTGCAGTGGAAGCAACGGTTGAGCTTAGTCATTAGACGATGTTGAGATTCGTTATATACGATGTAGAGAATTTCATGTCTTTGGGAGAAGAGTATAGCATCGAGCGGGTTAAGGGTCGATCACCCTATACCCCAGAACTACGCGCCAACGTAGGTTGATACTATTATGTTATTGGTACCTCCCTTGTGAGCTATCCCCGGACTCATTGGCCCTTAAGCTTGATATCGATATGGTGGTATCATCCATCGCCCTGACAAGGTTATGGAAAGCTAAGGGGGAGATGGTAAGTCTGTGAGGCAAGTCAAATATTGAGTATGCTAGTAGGGGAGTTCTAGCCCTAACAGTTACGGTATGCCAATCCCTTTAGGTTCAGATATTTCCTCTTGTGTTTCAGTTGAAGTTGCGCTTTGTTCATTAGACAATGATGCCCATCTACCTCTATAAATCCTTAAGGCTCATCCTCGTGTTATAAACAAGCTATGTGTGTTAACTCATGTCTTCTATTATGTTCAGCTCAAAGTCAGTCTTTCGAAGTTGCTTTAGTAGCTCAGTAGATAAGGGTAACTCATGCATGTACTTAGTTTTAGATGTCATAAATGATTCATGCTCATGAGTCCCTTACTTTCAGTTAGACCAGATATCATGAATCCTAGATCAGTATCAGAAAGCGATTCAAGAGTGATGGCTCAATTTGTATCAGCTTTGTGCAAGTTAGAGGAAAAGAATCCTTCTCAGTGTTCTATCTAGTTCCATGTCATTTTCATGTATTTCAGCACCTCTAATGCCTTAGCATGCATGTACAATTTAGATATTCAGTTCAGATATGTAAGATTATCCCGGAGTCAGATACTCCATCAATTTTAGTTTTAAATGTTTAGTATTTGGGATATCAGTTCCTTCCATAGTTTTTTAGCATGTGTAGCCTACATGCGAGGATGAATGCTCCAAAGGAGGAGATATTGTAACACCACAAAAGTTTCTCAGATCATACCCTAGAGTTAGATGAAGATTAGCAGGAAAACTAGTAGAAATTTTCTCAGAATGACTCATCCAATGAGTCGTGGGTCGCTCCAATGGTCCGTTAGATGAGTCATTGGAAGGGTTTCAAGAAAAGGGGCTAAGTATGTGTGATACCACAAGAGGAAAGAACGAGTCATTTTGGGAAGCAACGACCTGTTTTATATAGTCATGGTAAGTCGGCATTCCAGACTTCCCAGACACGATGAGCCAAGTAACGACCCATTGGTTGCTGTGACAGGTCATCTTGAGGAGTCGTTAGTTGGAGCATAGAAAAGGAGTTGGTTTCTGGTTCAGTGATAACGGATGGAGACCACGAATTTTTAGGTGAAGTAAGGACCTGTCGTGTTAGTCGTTGGAAGGAATTCAAGGATTGGACCATTGGTGATGACGGAAGGCACCAACGAGTCATTGGATCAAGTAACGACTCATCCTGTCGGTCATGGGATGAAGAAGAAAAATCTTGAGAAATGACTCCTGAAGTAACGTGCAGTCACCACGAGCCGTTGTAAGGACCAATGACTCGTGGTGAGGGTCATTGTCACTGATGGGGCAGGTTTTTAATTTTAACCCAGGTGTATTTTGGTAAAGTCCTATGCTCCCAGTTCTTAAATGGAGTTGTTTTGTGTATTGAAAGGGGTCGAATTAGGGGTTTTCACAATCCTAAGCCCCTTATTCTCAAAATCATTCATAAGGTTTTCTTCTTCTTCTTCTTCTTCTTCTCTAAAGCTCATGGTTCATCTAAGGTTTCTTTCAAGAGCTGCAAGCTTCAAGATCTATAAGGGTGTCCTTTTAATCAGGTATGTGGGACTTCAACAAGGATCTCCTTTCATCCTTGTGTCCTAAATTTTATACTAAAATCCTAATGCCTTGATTTTCTTGAAAACCATGCCAGGTTTCAATTTATGGATGAATTCTCATATGCCTTCTATGTATTCTAAGCCCCATCATGATTTTTATCCATGTATGATTACGAAATTATGTTCAAGTTCTCGAATTATGTTCATGATATGGAAATAGCATGATTATAGAATTTTCACCATGATTTAGTATAAATTTTAAATTGGGGTTTCATGAGATATTCAAATGCTCTTACCATGATCTCATTGTATATGTTTAAAGCATGAGTTGATAATATGGATTTTCATTAATCTAGGATACATGTTTTAATATATGTGTTCGAACACGATTAGAACTTATGAGCTTTGATGAATGTGAAGTATGTACATGTTTCACTATGATTTAGGTGTATATGTTTAGAGTATGACTTGAACCTGTGGAGCCTTCAAGAATCTAGAATATATGATATATGCTATGAATTCGGGATTTCAATGTTACGAACTTTGAGGACGAAGCATGATTATGATCTTTTAGACTTTCGGGTTTGTCGATAGTAGAAAGTAGCCCTGATCGGACTTTTAATGAATTTAGTATGAAGCAATTAGTTGAACACTCAGATCTCTGATTAGCTGAAGTATCTTAGACTATATGAATGAATGTCAGATTGGTACCTTCATGTAAAAGTGTTATCAAGACTCTCAACAGTCGAGAATGTTTTACCAGTCTAGTCAAGGATTCTCCATAGCAGAGAATGTCTCCCTTAGCTCAGTCAGGGAATCTCAATAGCAGAGCACGTCTCCCTTAGCTCACTCAGGGATTATCAATAGCAGAGAATGTACCCCTTAGCTCATAAGGGATTCCCAATAGCAGAGAATGTCTCCCTTAGCCCAGTTAGGGATTCTCAATAGTAGAGAATATTTTCCATAGTTCAGTTAAAGAGTCTCAATAGTAGAGGATGTCTCCCTTAGTTAGTCAGGGAAACTCTATAACAGAGAATGTATACCTTATCTCGGTCCATGATATCAGTAAGCTCAGCTCTGTATAGTTTCAGACTTCAGTTTTAAATCATAT
>JACEIK010003946.1:132352-145833 GCA_018107945.1 Datura stramonium
CCAGGACCCCAGTTCAGTTTACAATTGTTCTTAGACGATTACGACGCTTCCAGATAAGCCGCTCTGACCAGTCTAGAACTTAGTTTTAGAATCTGGTCAGATAAAGCTCTCAGGGCACTCTCAGTTTTATGCCCCTAACTAGCCTTAGACCCCATTTTTGAGCTATCAACCTAGTAGTTAAATTTAGGTTTTACAGTGGGAGTAGGACTTAGCACCGAGCGGGCCGGGGTTCTAGCGCATCTAGGTTTCAAAAACTATGTTGCCAGCGTAGGTCACAATATTACATTGCCTGATTGGCCCCATACTTTTGTGATCACCCAGTTCAGGCCTTTATACCCTGGCAAGGTATATTGCGTCCTACACGTGGGGTGTATACATTGGACTCCACGTCTAGATTAGTGGTTATATGTCGGTTAGAGACTCTCCCACTAGTCAGTTCAATCAAGTTTAGAGTAAGCAATTTGTTTAGTTCCAGTTCTATCAATTATCTCAGCTTAGTACAGTATCACAAACTCAGAATTTTCAGACTTTGGGCATGTTTCTACCACCAGATAGGGTCATCTTGACCATTCCAGTATATATATAAGTAGCTCAGATAAGTTTGCTTGTTGGTCATTACATGTCATTTCAGTTCAGACTTTGTACTTCATTTATGTTTCCTCCCACTTACTCAGTACATTCAAAGTACTAACGCATACTTTTATGTTATATCATTTCATGATAAAGCTGCAGGTTCCCAAATTAAGCAGCGTTAGTAGCCACGTTTCAGATCCTCCTCAGTTGTAGTTGAAGTGTGAGTCCTCATTATTCGAGAGCCTTATTTCATTATCTTATAGTTTTATTTTGACTTAAAGTTAGATGGGGGCTTGTCCCAACAACTTATCAGTTAGAAGGCTTTCAGACATAGAGTACATTCAGATTTCAGATTTTGTAAAATTTATGTTTTCTCTTAGTTTCATTTTTTTAAAGGCTTTTATGTTGTTGATTCAAAGCTTCTGCTATACATGTTTTATATAGTATACAAGTGTATGATAGACCAGGAGTTGACTTGGGGTCACTTGTGGCTTCAAGTACCGTGTTACGTCCAGGGTGTAGGCTTGGGGCGTGACAAACTTGGTATCAGAGCACTAGGTTTAGTATATCCTCGGAAAGTCCGAAAGCCGCATCTAGTAGAGTCCTTTCCATGAGTGTGAAGTGCGCCACACTTATGACATGGAGGCTATAAGATGTTTTTAGGAAAACTCCCTTTTGCTCATACTCCTTATCGTGCGTTAAAGTTCAATTCTAAAAATTCCCTTCTAACTCGTGCTCTATTTCGTTTCAATGAACCATGCCTCCTAGACGCGATAACGGAAGAAGGTCCGGTAACACCAACAGACCTGCCCCACCAACCCCGACAACTACTCAAGATGATTCAGTGTCTATCACCGAATTTAGGGCATCCATTCAACTATTGGCCCAAACAGTCACAAACTAGGTGAACCAACAGGTGGTACCGATGAACACCAACGGGTCCGCAGCAGCTGTGAGGGTGGTGGAATTTACCCGTATGAACCCTCCATCTTTTCAGGGATCCAAAGTAGGGGAGGATCCCCAAGATTTAGTGGATGAGGTCAGGAAGATCACTCGCATTATGGGTGTTAGATCCTCTAAAAGTGCTAACCTGGCTACCTACTAGTTAGAAGGGGTAGCTCAGGTCTGGCATGACCAATGGAAAGAGGGGCAACCAGCAGGAGCAGGACTAGTGGATTGGGAAGATTTCCACATAGCTTTCTTGGACAGATTTTTCCCTCGGGAGTTGAAGGAGGTAAAGATGGCGGAGTTTATGAACTTACGACAGGGCAACAGGACTATGGAGGAGTATGCTCTGGAGTTTACTAGGTTGTCTAAGTATGCTCCAGAGATGGTAGTTGAGCCAAGGGCTCGCATGCTGAAGTTTGTAAATGAAGTGTCAAATCTGGTCCACAAGGAGTGCAGGACCGCGATGCTGATTAAGGGCATGGACCTTTCTAGCTTGTTTGTCCATGCCCAGCAAATTAAGGCTGAAAAGTTGAAGGATATGGAGCATAAAAACAAACGAGCAAGGACTAACCATTAAGATTTCGGCCATCAAAGGTCTAGAGGTGGTAACCTCCCGCAGCAACAGTAGCAAAGAGCCTCAGCACCCAGCTCAGCCAGCGCCCCAACCTTTTTGTCCCGCTAGGATCGAAGGGGTGGGTCATCTGGCACTCATCCTCAGACTCACAACACAGGGAAAAGGTATCTAGCTTGCCCCAAGTGTGGTAGGAATCACCCAGGAGAATGCCTTCAAGGACGAGAGGGTTGTTTTGGGTGTGGACAGCTTGTACACAAGCTTAGGGAGTGCCCATCAGTAGGGCGAGGGAGATCAAAATATACAACCTCATCAGCTCCAGTAGGCCGACCAGCTCAGCAAGCCAACACATCAGGTATAAATGGTGGCCAGTGCCAAAATCGCTTCTATGCTCTATCTTCTCATCAGGATCAGGAAAGCTCACCTGATGTAGTTACTGATATGTTACATCTCTTCAATGTAGACGTGTATGCCCTCCTATATCCAGGAGACACTCTTTCATTAGTTACTCCTTACATAGCAGTCTAGTTTAATATTAGTCCAGAGGTCCTCTCAGAACCATTTTCGGTCTCTACCCCAGTTGGCGAATCAGTTAGAGCTAGCCGGGTGTATAGAAACTACCCAGTCTCAGTCCTGAATAAAGTTATTCTACCTAATCTTGTAGAGTTATACATGGTAAAATTTGACCTTATTCTCAACATGGATTGGTTACACTCCCGCTATGCCTCAGTCAATTGCAAAACTAGAGTTGTCAAGTTTCAGTTTCCCAACGAGCCAGTGTTAGAATGGACTGGTAGCAGTTCCGCGCCGAAGGGTAGGTTTATTTCCTACCTTAAAGCCCAGAGACTCATCTCCAAGGGATGTATTTATCATCTAGTTCAGGTCAAAGATTCCAACTCTAAGACCCCAACTATCTAGGCAGTTCTAGTGGTCAGCGAGTTCCAAGATGTTTTTCCTGAGGATCATCCCGAAGATCCCCCTGAACTGGAAAATAGACTTCAGAATAGGCCTCCTCCTAGATACTCAGCCCATCTCCATCCCTCCTTACAGAATGGCTCCAGCTAAGCTTAAGCAGTTGAAGGAGAAACTAAAAGATCTTCTTGAAAAGGGTTTTATCAGACCCATCATCTCTCACTGGGGTGCTCCAGTGTTATTCGTGCATAAGAAAGACAGTGCCCTCAAAATGTGCATAGATTACCATCAGCTAAACAAGGTCACAGTTAAGAACAAGTATTCCCTACCCTGAAATGACGACCTATTTGACCAACATCAGGGATCCAGTTGCTTCTCAAAAGTCGACCTCAGGTCAAGGTACCATCACTTAAGGGTCAGAGAGTGTGACATACCGAAAATAGCATTCAGAACTCGGCATGGTCATTTTGAGTTTATGGTGATGTCCTTCAGGATAACAAACTCCCCAACAACCTTCATGCAATTGATGAATAGGGTCTTCAAGCAGTAACTGGATATGTTCGTCATTGTATTTATCGACGACATTTTAGTATACTCCAGAAATGAGGAAGAGCATGCAAATCACCTGAGATTAGCATTGTGGACACTCAGGGATCGCCAGTTGTTCGCCAAGTTCAGCAAGTGAAAATTCGGGTTAATGTCCGTGACCTTCTTAGGTCATGTAGTCTCAAGTGAAGGAATACAAGTAGATCCTCAGAAGATAGCAACCGTAAAAGATTGGCCCAGACCTACCTCTCCTACAGAAATCAGGAGTTTACTGTTCTTGGCGAGTTATTACTGATAGTTTTGGGAAGGTTTCTCCGCTATAGAACCTTCTCTAACTAAGCTAACTTAGAATAAAGTGAAATTTCAGTGGTCGGATGAGTGTGAGAAGAGTTTTCAGGAGTTGAATACTCGACTCATTACCGCTCCAATGTTAACCTTGCCCGAAGGATCAGATGGGTTGGTTGTTTATTGTGACGCTTCTAGAGTTGGACTCAGTTGTGTTCTGATGCAGTGGGACAAAGTGATAGCCTATGCCTCCAGACAGCTCAAAGTTCATGAGAAGAATTATCCAACTCATGACTTGGAGTTGGCAGTGGTAGTATTCGCGCTAAAAATATGGAGACATTACCTTTATGGGGCTCACATGGATGTTTTTATAGATCACAAGATCCTTCAATATATGTTCATCTAGAAGGACCTAAACCTGCAACAAAGACGGTGGTTGGAGTTACTAAAAGACTATGACAAGAGTGTACTGTACCACCCGGGTAAAGCCAATGTAGTGGCTGACGCCCTAAGCAGACGGTCTATGGGGAGTGTGACTCATATTGAGAAGACAAAAAGGAGTTAGCAAGGGATGTTCATAGACTAGCCTGGTTAAGGGTGCAGCTGGTGGATTCAGCCGAAGGTGGGGTGGTAGTGCAAAGTGAATCGGATTCATCCTTGATAGTTGAAGTTAAGTCGAGACAAGATGAAGATCCAGTCATACATAAACATAAAGAAGTAGTTCTCAGAAAGGAGGTTGAGGCTTTCTCCAACGGGGTAGATGGTGTGCTCCGTTACCAGGGAAGATTGTGTGTGCTGGATGTTGGTGAGTTGAGACAACAGATATTGGCTGCAGCACACAAATCGAGATACTCCATTCACCCTGGTGCTACTAAAATGTACCGCGACTTGAGGGATATTTACTAGTGGAATGGCATGAAAATAGACATTGTTGAATTTGTGGCCAAGTGCCCGAACTGCAAACAAGTTAAGGTGGAACATCAAAGACCAAGAGGCATGACTCAAGACATTGGTATACCCATGTGGAAGTGGGAAGAAGTAAATATATACTTCATTACGGGTCTACCTCGGACTCGCCGACAACATGACTCAATCTTGGTGGTAGTAGATCCGATGACTAAGTCAGCACACTTCCTCCCAGTTAAAACCACAGACTCAGCTGAGGACTATGGAAAATTTTACATCCGAGAGTTAGTCAGACTCCATGGAGTTCCCTTGGCTATCATTTCAGACAAGGGAACGCAATTCACCTCACACTTTTGGAAGTCCTTTAAGAAGGGACTAGGTACTCAAGTCAAACTCACCACTGCTTTTCACCTGCAGACCGATGGAAAAGTAGAGCGGACCATTCAAACCCTAGAAGATATTCTAAGAGCGTGCGATCGATTTTAAGGGTAATTGGGATGGCCACTTGCCTCTTATCGAGTTTGCGTACAACAACAGCTACCATTCTAGCATCCAGATGGCCCCATTTGATGCAATGTATGGTAGAAGGTGTAGATATCCTATAGGGTGGTTTGAAGTTTGTGAAGCTACCTTGATAGGGCTAGACTTGGTTCACGAGGCAATGTAGAAAGTTCAGCTCATCCGAGAAAGGTTGAAAACATCTCAGAGCTGCCAAAACTCTTATGCCGATGTACAGAGAAGAGAGTTGGAGTTTGTAGTTGATGACTGGGTATATCTGAAAATTTCGCCCATGAAAGGGGTGATAAGGTTTGGAAAGAAGGGGAATCTCAGTCCGAGGTATGTGGGACCTTATAGAATTTTGAGGCGTATCGGTAATGTTGCCTATGAGGTAGAGTTACCTTCAGAATTAGTAGCTATACATCCAATTTTCCATGTGTCACTTCTGAAGAAGTGCATCGGAGATCCAACCTCAGTAGTGCCATTAGACATTGTTGGAATAAAGGATAGTCTCTCATATAAGGAGGTACCAGTCCAGATCCTTGACCGTCAGGGTCGTAAGCTGAGGAATAAGGAAATAGCTTTAGTCAAGGTCTTATGGAGAAATCAGCAGGTTGAAGGAGCCACATGGGAGGCCGAAGCGGATATGATGGCCAAATACCCGTATTTATTCTCTACCGACTCTATCACATCTTGAGACATTAGTTTTGACCCTAGAACTCAATGTAGCTTTCACGATTTAGCTTAGGTGTTCAAGTCTCTTTTACGTTTTTAAATGTATGTATGAAAGGTAAATTCAGTTTAGTTGTGTCTTTTGAAACAGAGGTAGTCGTTTCGACAGTTTTGAAGTTAAATGAGCAATATTTGGAAATTTTGATTGTTATTCTCTACTTTCATGTGTGTTTTCTAACATTCAAGGACAAATGTTTACAAGGGGGAGATATTACAATGCCCCAGAAAGTCAAAATCTAATTCCGTCACTTAAATAAGAAAATTTAGAAAAGTTGCAGAAAAGCTACAGGACGACCCACCTAATGATTCGTTAAGTGACCTCACGACTCGTTAGGTGAGCCGTGAGAAGGAGGTTTGAGGTTTTTGAGAAGGGAGGCTGTGTACCCAACGAGGGACTTCATGAGTAATAGACACTGACCACGTCCCCTTGAGTCACTCGTGGTCAAGCCTGAGTTGGGGATATTATTATTGGAGCAGTGTACTTGACGGGTGGGGCCAACAAGTCGTGGTACCTAGTAACGACTCATTATGTCCCCCGTTACCAGCCCTATTGAGCTTTTAGCTAGTGTACCTGATGAGTGTCACAACGAGTCGTCGTTGGTGGCAACAACTCGTCAGGTGACTCATTACCAAACTTAGCATTTAATCTTCACATGTGAGACAGTGTTGTCCACTACTGGTGACCACGAGTCGTGGTCAGTGACCAAGACTCATTAGGTCCCTCGTTAGGGTCACTTGGCAGTTTTTCCTAGCGAATTCCTAAGGGCTATTTAGTACTTTCCTACTCTCCTAAGCTTTAAACTACGTCATTTTGATCATGGTTTTAGACTTATTAGGGGGTTTGAATGGATCCTCCCCTAATTCCGACGATCTTTCTTTGAAAAACTATTGAAGAGTTCCTCAAGAAAACTCTCAATCAAGCTTAGGGTTCTCCTCCATTGCAGCAGTTCAAGTCCTCTTCTACTGGAGAATATTAGTCAGGTATGTGGGAATTCAACAAGGGAATTGTACTTCCCTTGTGTCCCCTAATATCCTCCCATAATTTCCCTATTAGTTTAGCCTTGAGATTTTTGAATATGAAGAGATTTTCATGTTGGTTCTCGTTAATTTCAATTGGGTTATTATCCATGTTTATTACTCATATGATCTTCATCAATTCATAAGTAAATAGTTGTTGTTCTTGCCAAGATGATTTACAACCCTAAATTTTCAAGTAAACATTGTTGCGTATGAAATTCCTTCTATTTTGCAAAGTATGTTTTGGGCTGAATATCCTAGAAATTCTTATTATATATGTGTTTGAGCAATTATTAAATTGAGGAGAATGATTTTACCCTTGTTGGATGAAACCCCTTTAAATTCTTGAAATTTCGTCATATTATGAAATTCCCGTGTTGTTGGAAGGAGTTGTGTTCTCTATTAGCTGATTAGGTAGTTTAGTTCAGTTAAAATGTAGAACCTCTTATACACTATTCAGAAAGTGTAAACTGATCAGTTTGACTTCAGTCTTTTTCCGAGGTGTCAGTGGTGCCTCCCAGTTATCAGAATCAGACTTAGAATCTAGTTTATTGGTCCATTGGGCGGTCATGAATTCTATATATATATATAGCTCTGACCAGCCCCAGGACCCCAGTTCAGTTTACAGTTGTTCTTAGATGGTTACAACGCTTCCAGATTAGCTGCTCTGACTAGTCTAGAACTCAGTTTTAGAATCTGGTTTGATAAGGCTCTCAGGGTCAGTTTTATGCCCCTGACTAGCCTTGGACCCCAGTTTCGAGCTATCAGCCTAGTAGTTAAGTTTAGGTTTTCCATTGTGAGTAGGACTTAGCACCGAGCAGGCCGGGGTTCCAGCGCACCCAGGTTCCCAAAACTACGTTTTCAACGTAGGTCACAATATTACTTGGCCTAATTGGCCCCAAACTTTTATGATCACCCAGTTCATGCCTTTATATCCTGGAAAGGTATATTTGGTCCTACCGGTGGGGTGTATACATCGGACTCCACGTCTAGATCACGTGGTTATATGTAGGATAGAGACTCTCCCACTAGTCAGTTCAATCCAGTTCAGAGTAAGTAGTTCAGTTCACTTCCAGTTCTATCAGTTATCTCAGCTTCGAACAGTATCACCGACTCAGAATTTTCAAACTTAGGGCATGTCTTTGACCACCAGACAGGGTCATCTTGACCATTCCAGTATATAATTAGTAGCTCAGATCAGTTTTCTTGCTGGTCATTACATGTCATTTCAGTTTAGACTTTGTACTTCATTTATGTTTCCTCCCGCTTACTCAGTACATTTAAAGTACTAACGCATACTTTTATGTTGTATCATTTCATGATACAACTGTAGGTTTTCCAGATTCAACAGCGTTAGCAGCCACATTTCAGATCCTCCTCAGTAGCAGTTGAAGTGTGAGTCCTCATTATTCGAGGGCCTCATTTCATTATCTTACAAATTTATCTATACTTAGAGTTAGCTAGGGGCTTGTCCCAGCAACTCATCAGTTAGAAGGCTTTCAGACATAGAGTACATTAAGATTTCTGATTTAGTAAAATTTATGTTTTCTCTTAGTTTAATTTTCTGAAAGGATTTTATATTGTTAATTCAAAGTTTCCACTATGCATGTTTTATTTAAAATATTAGTGTTGATAGACTAGGGTTTGACTTGGGGTCACTTGTGGCTTCAAGTACCGTGTTACATCCAGGGTGTAGGCTCGGGGTGTGACATTTTTCAAAGAGAAAGGACAGATAAGTAGTACTTAAATGGATTCATTACTTATTTAATTTTCTTATCAAAGATCATTTTTTTGTTTGAACATCAAGATGAATATCACTTAAAGCTTTCATCTCTACTTTCTTCTTCTTTCCCCATTTGCAAAAGGCAAATGCATTTATAGCATACCAAAAGGTGTTGTGTCTTTTTAGAGAGTTGTAAAGAAATAATGGAGAAGGAAAGCTATAATTATAAACATCTTTATTTGTTGATGGTGAATAAAGTTTCCCCCATTTGCAAAAGGCAATGCATTTATAGCATACCAAAAGGTGTTGTGTCTTTTTAGAGAGTTGTAAAGAAATAATGGAGAAGGAAAGCTATAATTATAAACATCTTTATTTGTTGATGGTGAATAAAGTTTATTGAAGATATGTGCGCTGCTAGCTACCACTTGTATTGCTAGGTCATGAATTGCGCTTAACATACAACTCCTCATGGTTAATAATTACTTGCATTACTTGCAGTCATTTGCATAATTAACAGAACATAATTCTTAAAAGCTTGTATAAATTAGAGCAAGAATCACTTGATTTTCCAGAATAATCAACTTATTGAAGGAACCATACTGTACTGACATTTCATACCTGAAAACTAGTGAGTATAATATAAAGCATCCCCTCCCACTATTAAATGTAGTATTACACAAAGGCAAAAGGCAGATAGTATTACTATCCACTTCCTTTATCTCTCTCTCTCTCTCTGTTAAATGTAGGCAATGGATTTATTCCTTTGGAGAACCATAGTGTGACCAAGCCTGGAGGAATAGAGGCAGAAATAAGACAACATAGCAAGGGTGGAAACACAAATTCTCTAACTCTCAATGATGTTCTTAGTACTCTTGAGACTAGCTTACATAGTCAGTGGACTTTGTATTGTTAAAGTTAGAAAAATGGCAATCTGCTATATGGTTAAGGGGAAACAAAAAAAGAAGAAGAAACGAGGCAGTTCTCTTATCTGCATCAACATTCTTTTCTTCTTACTTACCAAAAACCACATACATGCCTTTATTTTTGGTTAATCATACATATAAATATGACATTTCAAACAAATAGTTTCTACTCCAGAGTAATTAGATTTAACACTACAATATCACTTGAATTAACTACACCAAAAAAAAGTAAAATCAAAACAGAGAATGGTGTCAAGAGCAGGAGCTTACAATGAACAATGATATCACGTGGATAGGCCTTCACAAATTGCTTCGCAGCATACTTCCAATCGTCTGCACTACAGAAGCATACATTTCAAGTCATCAAAACTAAACACACGGATCTCTCTTCATATAACAATCATAATTCTAGGACTAAATTATGACCCAGTGATCTTTCAACCATAACTTCTTTCTGCTTTGTCTGAGAGTTTAAGGAAACTTGTCTGATTCTTCTCTTTAGCTAGTACCATTTTCTAACTTTCACCCAGCTCCATATGACTTGATAAAAGTTATAGGTAATCATAAACTAAGACAAATTATCTAGAAAACTTTCCACATTTAAAAGTTGATTCACCTACAACTACTCCAGAAAATAGAAAGAACAGCAATAATTACTATATGACAATACTAAACTAGTTAAAGCCAGCTGTATAAATTTTCAATATACATTTATATTCATTAATTTGTAAGGAACGAGTATTGAATTTTAGTTCAAGATTTCAAGTCACCTGTCAATAATGCCATTAACCATGACAACTAAGTGAGCAGGAGCAGGACCCTTTTGGCTAGCCTCAACATTGAAACTACATTCACCGGGAGGTGTCTCAACAATCGAAACTTCATTGTCCTATTTCATACATGGGAACCTAGGGAAAATAGAAAAAAATTCTCCTTTTTCATACATGGGAACCTAGTGGATATTAAATTAATTTTTTATAGTATAAACAAAATGATTTATATATTTTTTTATTTAAATCAGAACTTTCTTGTCTAATCTTCTGACTCCATCCAATCCCAATCTGTATCATCAAACTCATCCTCCTCTTCTGATATTGCTATAATTGTAATGTTGTGCATTAGATGGATTATCAATGATATAAACGGGCACATCTTCTCTTGACCATCTAAAGTCAGCACCATATAATCTAGCCGAGGGACCAATGTCATCATTAGGCTCCCTCCAAAATGTGTCTCCTATATTAGGATAATTCTATTCCTCTAGATCATATAAATCAATGGGGACTTTATTCCTTGCGCAATTAGCATCTTTCGCAACCGGATCTTCCAAATAAAAAAACTTGATGAACTTGTGATGCCAACACAAAAGGATCATCTTTACTGTATAACTTGTTGAAATATACCCGACTTAACCCATATTCATCTACTTCATTATGAAACCAATCAAATCTAAACAACAAAGCACTAAAAGAACCATAATAATAAATCTCAATGATATCTTGAATAACTCCATAATAAATATGTCACGACCCGAGAGTACACCCGGATCATAGACATAGGACAAGGAGTCCCGAGAGACCCCAAGTCAACCCATGGCATGAGAATAACACTAATTCATTCATATACAGCGGAAAACTTAACTCATAAATAATAAACTAACTAAAAATCATATCATGAGAGATAAAGGAAACAACAATACAAGATCTAAACATAAAAGGCTGAATACTACACATAAGTATGAAAGCCTCTAATCATAAAAGACGGGTTGAAGGGACAAGACCCCAACTAACCCAAACAATCTGAAAACATAAGACAAGTAACAAGTCTGAACATGGAGCCCTCGAATCATGAGGACTCACCACTGAAGACTGAGCGCAAGCTAAGAATGATGCTGAACCCGCGAAGCAGATCCTGAAAATATATGGGTTAGTATTCAGAAAGTACTGAGTATGTAAGGTATGCAAAACAATGCTTAAAACACAAAATTTATAGGAGTGGGGACATCATGATCATAAAACCAAAACCATATGTATATCGTACGACTCAATATTTTCAGAATTA
Source organism: Datura stramonium (assembly GCA_018107945.1). Classification (NCBI taxonomy): domain Eukaryota; kingdom Viridiplantae; phylum Streptophyta; class Magnoliopsida; order Solanales; family Solanaceae; genus Datura; species Datura stramonium. The sequence goes on from JACEIK010003946.1 coordinate 144,048, forward strand.
TTCATAAACTCATCAAAGTCATAACATGCATGGAAAAAATTTCATAAATCATAACTTGAGGCAAAAGAACATAATCATGCATATTTCAAAACCATGAGGAACAATGGGAGATTTCTATAACCGACATACTTCACATGAGCAAACATGAAGTCTGAGTTGTACCACTAGTCGGGAGGCCATTCATACCTTGCCAAGGGGATGAACCATGAAAGGCATGATATCACTCATGAATGCCCCATAGGGCATAGGGAATAGTCACTGAGGAGGTCCCAAGTATAATCCTACGGTGGCACGTAGTTTGGAGATTCGGGGCGTAACCAGGCCCCGAACCTACTTGGTGTAAAGTACTACTCCCAAAACATGCAACATGCTCATAACAATTATAACATTACATGCATGGCTAGAGAAAACATGGAAATCATAACATACATGAGATTTTTTTATAGCCACGAAATTGGGCCCGTGAGTCGGCCAAAATCGTAGTTATAATTCATAAGCGACATGTGGGCATTTCCCATAATTCCAAACATACTTGAAATGCTGAAATTCATAAAAAAAATTGATCATGATAGCATGAGAAATCCAACCTTGAAGACATGCTTAAAAATTTAAGAGAAATTCGTTCATGCGTACGGAATCATCTTGACCATGAACTTCACTAAAAATTTCCCCATAATTGGGCATCCATACTTTTAGAGATTTAAATCATGAAATATAAAATATATTTGAAAGCATGCTTAAAAATTTAAGAGAAATTCCTCACTGCGACGGAATCATCTTGACCATGAACTTCACTAAAATTTTTCATAATTGGGCATCCATAATTTTAGAGATTTAAATCATGAAATATAAAATATATATAATTAAAATCAGTCCAAACACTTCAAACCCCCAAATTTAACATAATATATCAAGTTCATGTGCTTTTGAGGAATCATGCAAACGGGTTAACACTATGCTTTTGATGCTTCGACAACATCGATTATGAACAAATGCCTTCAATCTACAGTAGGTCCTCTCAATCCAATACATCCAACGAAGATGAGTCAGACCCCTACAAGTTAATTTCATTATTAAATAAATAGGTAACTGTGGAATTATATAAAAAAATGTTGGATGAAAAATCATTTCAAGGTCACATATTATTTCACCAATTTCATACTCCAATTTTTGAAGATCTCTTTTCCTTATTACCTTACTACATATGGCTCTAAATAAATTTCCCAACCTAATTAGTGTCTGATGGGGCCCGCAAGTGTACGGGTCATACATGTAATATAGTGGCCCTTTTTAAGAACCGGATGTCGAACCCACAGAGATTGGACCAATTCAGCTAACTATCTAGTTCAAGTGTGATAATAATTTCCACAAGTGTTGATTATAAAATTTTTCGATAGAGTTTAATTACGTCTAAATATGGTCAAAGAAATACTCTGAATTCCTTCAAGGAGCAACATAGAGTTAAAGCCGGATAATCATGCGATCCTATGATTTGAAATGGTTTAAGTATGAAACTATCAATTGTCGTCTCACATAATTAGAATTGCACGTTCATGGTCTTCCGAAACTCTAAACACGACAAACTAGCCTCACTACTACATTGTGAGCGAGGATGCTAATTCTAGTTCGTGGGCAATTAACTACGTGGATATGGTTTATGGGGTTATGCCATTGATTAGGGTACTCTCGTACCTCCAACCATTTAACCAAACTTAGCTTCACAACTACTTCTTCGAGTGGTGGAGTGAAAAATCTAAGCCGGTGTCTTTCTCTCTTCCCATTTTAT
>JACEIK010003947.1:95968-109506 GCA_018107945.1 Datura stramonium
ATATATATATGTGTGTGTGTGTGTAAAAACCTACATTGGCGCCTAGTTCAGAGGCATAGGGTGATCGACCCTTAGCCTACTCGGTGCTAGACACTACTCCCAAAAACATGCATATGCTCTCTATCATTTTTCAACGAAGCTCAAAATCGTCTATTGACGAAGCTCAATAATCAAATACATTTCAAATATGAAATCATGCATATAAGAAGCTTTAACTCAAACCATACCACAAGATGAAAGATAATTGGGAGTCTTCGCTCCAAAACCATGTGGTAAGCTTAATTCGAGAAATCATAAATCATACTTGAACCTGTGGGCATAGCCCAATACTTTCTCATGCTTGAATATACTCAGTTCACATCGAAAACATAATTATAAGCATGGGTAGCTTTAAACCATGTTTTTCATCCTAACATCTCTTCATAATCATACAATCATCACAAATATGTTCTTTCATGAACTTTTTATCAATGGGCTTTTTAGTTCATAAAACTTGAAACATGATTTTAATTGGAAACAATACAATAATTGTCCATGACTCATAATTTAATAGTAGAAACATATTTAAATCATACCCATGTAGAGAATTTAGGTTCATGCATTGGGTTAAAACTCCCATAGATTAGACATAGAAAACTCATGACTTAGAGAGGGATTGGGCATGGGTGTGAAAGGATTCACCCTTTCATAACCCTACATACCTGATTGAGGCTGATTCTTACACTTCTCTGATTGCCCAAGAGGAATTAAAAAGAATTTGAAGAAGAACTAGCTTGATCACCCCCTGTAACCTTCTATCTTTGCATGCATAAATCAATATGGCATAAAATGAACTTATCCCTCTTGAAAGACATCATTCATAAATTAAAATTATGTAGTTTAGGCCTTTGGATCTTAGGAATGATGGAAAATCCCTTACTAAACTCACAGATAATAACCGCCAGGTAGTACCCACGAGGGACCTAACGACTCGTCCTCTCTGGCCACGACTCGTGACATGATTCGTGAAGTACACTGCAAGTCAAATCTTCTAGGCTCATCACTGATTACTCCACGATTCATTACTGGTGACCACGACTCATGTTCACTACTCGTTATGTACACTTCCATGGATTTAGCTTTTACTTTACCATGCTGCTCATGACCCTCCCCACGAGTCGTGGTGACTGACCGCGACTCATGGGGTCCTTCTGTTAAGTAGACTGTCCTCTTCCTTCTATCTTCTCACTCATCACTCCCCACGACTGACCTAACGAGTTGTGGGGCCTGACCACGACTCTTGGTCACGTCTGTGGGGATCCCATTTCCCAAATGTCAAATCATCACCTGGGCTTCACCACGAGTCACATCACGACTCGTGGTGTGCTCCCACGGGTCACCTCACGTCCCGTCCTGCGCCTGATGCTAGTTTTAAGTTTTTCTCCATTTCAAATCTCGAATTTGATCTTTGGGTAGGCTTCTGGGGTATAAAAATATCTCCCCCTTGGGATCATTCATCCTCGAATGTTGGAAAACATACAGAAAAATAGAGAAATGCAATCATCATATTCAAATACTAATCATTTAAACTGAAAACTGATGGAATGACTATCTCCGATTCAAACTACATAGCTGAACTGAATTCATGAATCATACATACATCCATATACATAAAAGAAACTTGGGCACGTGAATTGAACATGAAAACTAAATAGAGTTTTAGGGAAAAATTGATACCTCAAACTGAAACTGAGCTGGTAGAGAATAAATGTGGGTATTTAGCCATCATATCCGCTTCGATTTCCCACGTAGCTCCCTCAACATCCTGATTGCTCCATAACACTTTGACTGAAGCTACTTCCTTGTTCCTTAGCCTTCAAACTTGACGATCCAGTATTTCTGCTAGAACCTCCTCATAACTAAGACTGTCTTTCACACCAACACTGTCCACCGAGACAACTAGAGCTGGATCACCCAAACACTTCTTTAAGAGAAATATATGGAATACAAGATGCACAGAAGCTAATTTTGAGGGCAACTACAATTCATAAGCCACCTTTCCAACACGTCTCACTATCATGTACGAGCCAACATAGCGAGGACTAAGTTTCCCCTTCTTTCCAAACCCCATCACTCCCTTCATGGGAGACACCTTCAGAAATACCCAATCATCAACTTCAAATTCTAATTCTCTCCTTCTCACATTGGGATAGGACTTTTGGCGTCTCTGAGTAGTTTTCAACCTGTCCCTTATCAACTGAACTTTCTCCATAGCCTCATGAACCGAATTTGGTCCTATCATCGCCGCATCACCAACTTCAAACCAACCAATGGGCGACCTACATCTCTGCCCATAGAGATCCTCAAACGACGCCATTTGAATACTGGAATGATAGTTGTTATTGTATGCAAACTCGATAAGAGGAAAATGCTCATCCCAACTACCTTTGAAGTCAATCATGCATGCTCTCAACATGTCTTCGAGAGTTTTAATTGTCCCCTATGCTTGACCATCCATTTGCAGGTGAAACACTGTGCTGAGCTTAACCTGAGTACCAAGTCCTTTTTGAAATGACCTCCAAAACTGAGAGGTAAATTAGGTACCTCTATCTGATATGATAGACAAGGGCACTCCATGCAAACGAACTAGCTCTTGGATATATAGTTTGGCATTATCCTCCACCAAATTCGTGGTTTTGACCGGTAGAAAATGAGTGGCCTTGGTCAACCTGTCTACCACCACCCAAATGGAGTCATATTGTCGACGAGTACGAGGCAAACCTATGATGAAGTCTATATTAATTTCTTCCCACTTCCAAGTAGGAATACTGACATCCTAAAGCACGCCACCCGGTCTCTAATGCTCAACCTTTACTTGCTAACAGTTTGGACACTTAGCTACGAACTCCCCGATGTCCTTCTTCATGCCATTCCACCAATAAACTTCTCGTAAGTCACGATACATCTTGGTGGCTCCTGTATGGATAGAATACCTAGATCCATGAGCCTCGTGCAATATCCAGCCCCTCAAACCATCCACATCCGGAACACAAAAGAGACCCTGGTACCGAAGCACACCATCTCCCCCTTGGGAGAATACCTCTACTTTCTGATTCTGAATGGCTTCCTTTAACTACTAAAATCGGGTCTTCATCTTTCCTAGCTTTTACATCAGTCACCAACAAAGATTCTAATCCATTCTGAACAACAACACCGCCATCGACCTAGTCAACCAACCTAACTCCCAACCTTGGGAGTCGATGCACATCCTTCAACAGCTACTTCTTCCCCTTATCCGAATGAGACACACTCTCCATAGAGAGTCTACTAAGTGCGTCCGCTACTACATTGGCCTTAACCGAATGGTAAAGCACACTCATATCGTAATCTTTGAGTAGCTCCAACCACCTCATTTGCCGAAGATTGAGGTCGTCTTGAGTAAACACATATTGCAAACTCTTATGGTCCATGAACACATCCACATGGAACCCGTACAAGTAATGTCGCCATATCTTCAAAGCGAATACCACCGTGGCCAACTTAAGATCATGGGTCGGGTAGTTCTTGTCATGAACATTTAGTTTTCTGGCGGCATATGCTGTAAATTTCATATGCTGCATTAACACACTCCCAAATCCGATCCTTGAAGCATCATAATACACCATGAAATCATCGGTACCCTCGGGTAGGGTTAACATCGGTGCTGAAGTAAGTCAGGTCTTCAACTCTTGGAAGCTCTTCTCACAAGCCTCCGACCATTGGAATTTCACCTTCTTCTGGGTCAATTTGGTCAAAGGTGCTGCAATTGATGAGAAACCTTTCACGAACCTTCGATAGTATCCAACTAAACCCAAGAAGCTCCAAATATCCGAAGGATTCACTGATCTAGGCAAATGCTTCACCACTTCTATTTTATGAGAATCCACCTTTATGCCCTCACTTGATACCACATGGCCCAAAAATGCCACTGAGTTCAACCAAAACTCACACTTGCTGAATTTGACATATAATTAGCGATCCTTGAGAGTCTGCAGCACTACTCTCAGATGAGCGGCATGCTCCTCCTCGCTCCGAGAGTATATCAGGATGTCAACAATAAACACAATCACGAACATATCCAAGTATGGCTTGAACACCCTATTCATCAAGTCCATAAAAGATGCAGGAGCATTCGTTAGTCCAAAAGACATAACTAAAAACTCATAATGACCATACTGCATCCTGAAGGCTGTCTTCGGGATGTCACTCTCCCGGACTCTGAGCTGATGATACCCGGATCTGAGATCTATCTTCAAGAAACACTTGGCACCCTGAAGCTGGTCGAATAAATCATCAATCCTGGGTAGAGGATACCTATTCTTCACGTTGACTTTGTTTAATTGTCGATAAATAATACACATTCGAAGAGAACCATCTTTTTTTCGGACAAAGAGAACTGGTGCACCCCACGGGGACTTGCTCGGTCTAATGAAACCCTTATCTAACAGGTCCTTCAACTGTTCTTTCAAATCCTTTAGCTCGGCTGGATCCATTCTATAGGGAGGAATAGATATAGGCTGCATTTCGGGAAGAAGGTCAATACCAAAATCAATCTCCCGCTCGGGAGGGATTCCCGGTAGATCTTCAGGAAAGGCCTCTGGATACTCATATACTACTGGAACTGACTAGATAGTCGGAAACGTCACATACTTAACCGTAATTAAATGGTACACACAACCTTTAGAAATAATCTTTCTGGCCTTAAGGTAGAAAATCAAACGACCTACAGGCACAGCTGAACTACCATTCCATTCTAAGACTGGTTCACTCGGAAATCTAAACTCTACTGCCCGGGTTCTAAAATTAACTGAGGTATAACATGAAAATAGCCAATCCATGCCGAGGATAACATTGAAATCAATCATGGCTAACTCTGTCAAATCTGTTGAGGTGACTTTCTGAAGGACTGAGACCGGGCAACCTCTATACACCCGTCTAGCTATCACTAAATCACCTTTGGAGTAGAGATTGAGAAGGGTTCTGACAAGACTTCGGGACTGACTTTGAAGCTACTGGCCACACAAGGTGTCACAAAAGAAAGGTAGCCCCCGGATCTAAAAAAGCTTAAACATCAAGATGGAAAGCTCGTGACGTACTAGTGACTACATCCAGGGAGACCTCCTACTCCTGGCGGGATGCTAAGGCATATAATCTGTTCTTGCACTGACCGCCACCTGTGCTGGTAGATGCCCCCTGATGTGCTAAGGCTATGGGTGGGGCTGTTGAATTAGAAGCTGGGCCTCGGCCGCCATCACGATCCTGTCTAATGTCTAGGAAATATCTGAGCATGTGTCCGGGCTTCCCACACCCGAAACAAGCACCTGTACCTGCTAAACATTGACCCGTGTGGTCTCGACCACAACTGTGGCAAGATGGATACTAGAATCTATGGGTCTGCTGCTTTGAGCCTTAGAGACTAATGATCGCCCCCTCAGATCGTGCCTAGACCTGGATGGCACACTCAACGGTAAAGATGCTGGGGCTAATGACCTCTGGTGGGTCTGCTGTCGGTGCCCACCACCTGACCTCGGCTGAGAAAATCCATAACTATCAGTCCTGGCCCTCTTGGCCTCTCTCTCCCTCATATGTGCCGCCTCCATCTACTGGGCTTACAAGACTATCCGAGGGAAATCCATATCCTGGTGGAGAATGGCGGTCCTACAATCCTTTTCCAAATAGCCCGCCACACCATGAACAAATCTGCTCACCCGCGCCCTCTGATCAACGACTAACTCTGGGGCGTACTTTGATAGGCGAGTGAACTCAAGGGCATACTCCTGCACCGTCATCCTCCCTTGCTTTAGATTTATGAATTCAGCTTCCTTCAATTCCCTCATCTCAAGAGGGAAGAAACGATCTAAGAATGCAACATGGAACTTTTCCCAAGTGACAGGACCTGCTCCAGTGGCCCTACTATCTTTCCATTGACGAAACCAGATGTGTGCAACCCCTTTTAGCTGATATGAGGCCAACTCCGCTCACCCAACTCCATTCACCCCCATGAATTGGGTGATCTTCACAATCTCATCTATGAACTCATGCGGGTCCTCATCTACCTTTGACCCGAGGAACTCTGGCGGGTTCCTTCTCAATAAATCCCTGACTCGAGCCGCCGCCGTATTACTATTTTGCAAAACATATGCAACTGCCTGCTTATTGACATAAGCGGTCATGGCCTACATGAGCATTTGAATAGCTGGCCGAAACTCAGCATGGGCAACCGGCTCCGGTGCATTGTGCTCCTAGACTGGCAGGGGGCGCCACCTTCTCCATTCCCATTCCTTCTACCATTTACTCTTCAGGGAGCCATGATTCTGCAATCGCGAATAGCATGAATTAGAAGGATAGGAAGACTTTTCATCGCACGACATAGATCATGAAAGAAGGGAATATTTCCTAAGCGTCTTGTAGCCTCTTCATCATAAGTGTGGCGCACTTCACACCCGTGAAAAAGACTCTACTTAACACGACTTTCAAACACCCTAGGAAACTTATAACCTATGGCTCTGATACCAAGTTTGTCACAACCTGAACGGAGGTCCAGATCGCAACACAGGACAAGGAGACCGGAGAGACTCCAAGTCAACCCATGGAATGAACATACATCTAACTCAATTACTAAAACTGAAGAGTCAACAAGATAATCATAGCGGATGTCTAGATTAAACATAACATCAAAATACACAATCTGAAGCTGAATACATCCTTTTTCTGAAAAGCATCTACAAATGACAATTTGATGGGATAAGACCCCAACTAACTCAATAAAGCTAAAACTTAAAATACATAAGGGAAATCCAAATAAGTCTAGTCCTCAGGAGATGAGGACTCACCAAAAATGTAAGGTGCTAACTCTGAAGACTAACTATGAGCGGGGCTGATCCTGAGAGCCGGGTCCTGTATTATAAAATGATACAGCATAGAGCATGCAGTAGTATGTGGAATTTACCGAGTATGCAAGGTAAGTAAAACCACTTAAGTAAGTAAAATCATTTAAGAACATGCATAATGTAAAACATAAACAATAAAGATCTGAGAGTAGGACTTGCATGCATTCTTTCTGAAATCATGATCTCATCATAACATAACATAACATCATAACTGATTAGATTGACTCAAGCTAAAATCTGATAGTCATGAGTAAAACTGAACATTGAATCAAACCTGCTTTAGAACATATATAGATATATAAATCTCATGAATGATGAACATGCATAACTGAAATTATGAGGAAAAATGGGAGACTCATCTTTTAACCAACATACCATGATAGAGCTTACGTGGTCCATACTCAAGTGGGTAGAGTAGTCCAAAGCCTTGCCAAGGCTAGGGACGATACCATGATATCAATATCAAGCTCGTAGGCAAATAGGNATATATATATGTATGTATAAACCTACGTTGGCGCGTAGTTATGAGGCATAGGGTGATCAACCCTTAGCTTATTCGGTGCTAGACACTACTCCCAGAAACATGCATATGATCTCTCTCTTTTTTCAACGAAGCTCAACATATTCTATTGACGAAGCTCAATAATCAAATACATCTCAAATATTAAATCATGCATATGAGAAGCTTTGGCTCAAACCATACCACAAGCTGAAAGATAATTGGGAGTCTTCGCTCCAAAATCATGTGATAAGCTTAATTCGAGAAAACATAAATCATACTTGAACTTGTGGGCATAGCCCAATACTTTCTCATGCTTGAAAATACTCAATTCACATCGAAAACATGATTATAAAAATGGGTATCTTGAAAACATGCTTTTCATCCTAACATCTCATCATAATCGTACATTCATCACAAATCTCTTTTTTCATGAACTTCTCATCAATGGGCTTTTTAGTTTATAAAACTTGAAATATGATTTTAATTGAAAACAATACAATACTTGCCCATGACTCATAATTCAATAGTGAAAACATATTTAAATCATACCCATGTAGAGAATTTAGGAAATTGATGCATTGGGTTGAAACCCCATAGATTAGACATAGAAAACTCATGATTTAGAGAGGGATTGGGCATGAGTGTGAAAGGATTCACCCATTCATAACTATACATACCTGATTGAGGCTGATTCTTACACTTCTCTGATTACCCAAGAGGAATTGAAGAGAATTTGAAGAAGAACTATCTTGATCACCCCCTCTAACCTTCTATCTTTGCATGCATGAATGAATATGGCCTAAAATGAACTTAACCCTCTTAAAAGACATCGTTCATAACTTAAAATGACGTAGTTTAGGCCTTAGGATTTTAGGAATGACGAAAAAGCCCTTATTAAACTCGTAGAAAATAACTGCCAAGGTAGTCCCCACGAGGGACCTAATGACTCATCCTCTCTTGCCACGACTCATAACATCATCCCTGAAGTACACTGCTAGTCAAGTCTTCTAGGCTCATCACGGGTTACTTGACGATTCGTTACTGGTGACCACGACTCATGGTCACCACTCATTATGTACACTGCCATGGATTTTTCTTTTACTTCACCATGCTGCTCACGACCCTCCCTACGAATCATGGTGACTGACCACAACTCGTAGGGTCCTTCCGTTAAGTACACTGTCCTCTTCCTTCTCTCTTCTCACTCATCACTCTCCATGGCTGATCTAACGAGTCGTGGGGCCTGACCACGACTCGTGATCACGTCCGTCGGGATCCCATTTCCCAAATTTCAACTCATCACCTGGGCCTCACCACGAGTCACATCACGACTCGTGGTCTGCTCCCACGGGTCACCTCATGACTCTTCCTATGCTTGATGCCAATTTTAAGTTTTTCTCCGTTTCAACTCCTGGGTCTGATCTTTGGGCTTTCGAGGTATAACACAGAAGCCAATCATACCTCCAAGGTGGGGCATGACACCTTGGGCAAGGGGTAACGCTCTCTTGAGAGGCCCTAAAATATAGTGTTGGCGCGTAGTTTATGAGACCGGGGAACCTTGGAACCCCTAGCCTACTCGGTGTTAGAAGCTACTCTCAAAATATATATAATTCTCATATAATCATATTATAAAACATAACTCGAATCTATACATTTGAGGAGTCTTCACTCCAAACATATATCTATCATTCGGTAGCCTTGGCTAGATCATAAACATACTTGTCTTGTGTGCGATTACCCTAATCAAAAAATCATGCATACTTGAAATAGATTTCATTGATCAAAATCATAGATTCATACATGGGAAATCTATAAACATTCATACATACTAGATATCTCATTATACTTGAAATCATAATTCATAAACTTGACTTTTCATGATCTTGCATAATTGGGCATAATTTTATAAAACATAAAAGCATGAATTTATAGTCAAAATGCATATAAAATCTGCCCATAAACTTTCAAGCATACTTTGAAACATAGAGGGGATTGAACCATAAATAATTTATAGAGGATTTCATAAAATTGGGTTAAAACCCCATAAGATCATGGATTTGATCTAGAACATGAATTGATAGAATAGAGGAGAATTATGAGCATGAGAGTGAAAGGAACTCCCATTCATGGCCTCACATACCTGGTTAAATTGAATCTACACTTGTCTTTGAAAGCCCAAGATATTTAGGGAAGAACTGTGAAGAATTCTTGGCTTGATCTTCAATGGAGATGTCTTAGTCTTGCATGCATGGGAGATGAATGGTTTAGAATAGGTTAAATCCTCTTAAAACCCTCATAAGAGAGCTTAAAATTATGTAGTGCAGGGTTTAGGAGCTTAGAATTTATGAAAACACCCTTACTAATTTCGCAGGAAGAAGTCACTGCCAGTCACCACGAGGGATTTAATGAGTCATTAGGCCCTCTAACGACTCATTGTCTCCCCTTTTCACCACCACTCGAGATTTTAAATTTTCTTTCAGTCTTGTCCAACCAACGGTTGACCTGACGAGTCGTGAAGTGACACCATGACTCATCCCTTCACCCTTTAAGTCCCTCTGAAATAAATCCTTAATTCCAACTCTGCACCACCCAACAAGGGACTAAATGACTCATTGGGTGTCATGACGAATCATTCCTTGTCCCGTTACCATTGTAACTTCTCAACACAACATCACTTAATTGGTCACTTAATGATCCATCTAGTGACTCAATGGGTCACCTGAAAAGTCATTTGGTGATCTGGTGTAGATCTTCTTTCCTTCTCCGGTTCAATCCTCGGGTCTGATCTTAGGAACGTTCAAGGTATAACAACAATCCTCATATGTTCCTGTTTAGTCTTTGAATACACTAGAATATTATCAATAAAAACTATCTCAAAGGAATCCAGAGAAGGTTTGAAAATATCATTCGTCAAGGTCATAAAGGCAGCTAGAACATTAGTGAGTCCGAATGACATAACCAAAGACTCATAATGCCTATACCTAGTCCAAAAGGTTGTGTTTAGAACATCCTCAACACGTATTTTCAGTTAATGGTAACCTGATCAAAATTCAATCTTCAAAAACCGTATTGCACGTTAGTGCTGATAAAATAGGTCATTTATTCGGGGAAGGGGATATTTGTTTCAAATGGTAACCTTATTCAACTAACGGTAGTTGATACACATCTGCATGCTACTGTCCTTCTTCTTCACAAACAACATCGAGGCACTCCATGGAGCGACACTCAAACGAATGAACCCTTTACTAAGAAATTCCTGCAACTGCTCTTTTAGCTCTCTCAACTCAACTGGTGCCATTCTATATGGCTGTATAGAAATAGGTCGGGTCCCTGGCTCTATGTCCATGCAGAAATCAATGTCACAATTTGGTCGCATACCAGACAAATCCACAGGAAACACCTCTTGAAGCTTGCAAACCACCAACACTATCTCTATAGAAGAACCCTTTGTACTAATATCCCAAATATAGGCTAGGTAAACCGAACACCCCTACTCTATTAGTTTCCGACAAGAATATATGAGATAATTTTCTTAGGAGATGGGCTACAATTCCCCTTCCACTCCAATCTAGACACACCTGGCATCGCTATGGTTACTGTCTCAGCATAGCAGTCCAAAATAACATGGTATGGAGACAACCAGCTTATTCCAAGGATAACATTAAAATCTACCATGTCTAAGATCACCAAATCTACCCAAGTCTCATAACCCATGAATCTTACTGAACATGCATGATAGAATCTATCAACAACCATAGAATCCCCAACGAGAGTAGAGACATGAATCGTGGCACCAAGAATATCACAAACAAGATCCACCCCTATAGAAAAGTAGGTAGAAACATACCAAAAAGTAGAACCAGGATCAAATAAAGCAGTAGCCATTTGATCACATATGAGAATTGTACCTATAATAATTGCATTTGAAGCATCTGCCTCAGGTCAGCCCAGGAATGCATAGAAGTGAGCCTAACCACCTATTTGTGACTCGCCCCTGTTAGACTAAGTATCACCCCTTTCTATTTGAGCACCCCCTTCTACCAGGTTGGGCTCCACCTCTACCAGTTGAGTGGCCACCCCAACCAAGCCGAGGGTGATCCTTGCTGAAGGCACTGCCTCCCCTACTTACTATATCTGGGGCTTGGGGAGTCAGATATGAAACGATCTCCAGGCCCTGTACGAACTTGGGACAACATCTTCGAATATGGCCATACTAGCCATACTCGTGACAAACCTTATCGATCATGGGCCTCTGAGAAGGAACTCTTGAAATAGAGAGAGCCCTGAAGTATGAATGAACCATATGTGTTCCCTCCATAGCACCCAAAGTGTATTGACTGGACCTTGGAAGATACCCACTGATACCTGTATTATGGAATGAATAGGGCACCTAGAGTACCCTTGAGAAATCAAAGCATTGGAAAAAGAACCACTGAAACTACCTCCCATCTGAACCTTCTTCTCGGCGTTCTTTACATAACCAACCTGCTTAACCCCCTTCACATCTTCACATATTCCACTATATTTTGAAAGGTCTTGCCTGATGAGACCATCTGCGAAGCTGACAACTAGAGCCCCATATGTAGGCCCTTCATGAACCACCTGATCCTTTCCTCCTCTATAGGTAGTACTGGTAAAGCATACTTGGACAAGGAGTGGAAAAGAGCCTCATAGGCTTCCACTGAGGAGGTCCTTGGCTCAATGCTAGTAAACTCATCACGCCATCGATCTTGCAAGGTGCAAGGCACATACTTGTCCATGAAGGTAGAGTAGAACTGAGTCCATATCAATGGCGGTGACCTCGTCAACCTGCACTCCACAAACGCCCTCCACCAGAGCTTAGCATCTCCCATAAGCTGGAAGGTAATGAACTCCTCCCCATCTTTTCCACTGCTCCCATCTTATGAAGCCTCTCAAGACAGTCAATAATGAACTCGTAGGCATCCTTAGCCTCAATTTCATTGAAGGTGGGAGGCTTCATCTTCATGAACCTATAGAAAAAATCATGCTCCTCTCCATCCATCACAGGGTCCAACCATCTGCCTTAGAAATAAGCATGCATTAGAATTATCATCCATGCGGGAGGATATAGCTGCTACATGTTGTACTCCCGAGTGCTGACTTGTTGGAGCTGCAGCTACAACCCCATTACCTACTAACCTGCATAGAAAATTTTAAACTTAATTCACCTCAAAGGAAGCCAAAGCGACTATAATGCCTCCCTGTACCGGTACTGCCACCTCCTCAGTTACCCTCTCCTGAACCTCTATAAGAATTGGAAACCTAAACCTCTCTCAAGTTGGAACGACAACTAGAACTTTGCCCCTAACTGAGGCTGCTCTCTATCCATATGCTTAACCTCTTCCTATGGCCCATCCTCTACCATGAGCCAAGACTCCGGCAACCGGCTCGGGTGCCTCTTTTCTGACTCCTCCAAAGTGTGTCCTCACCATCTGTGAGAGAAAGAAAGAAGTTATTAGATACCAATTTAGATCACCAGATACCAATTAGAATCAAGTAATAGCACGAAAGAAAGAAATAAGGGAGTTTTCCTTAGCTCCTGTTTCCTTTCGAAGATAAGTAAAGACGTCTCCGTGCTGATCCGTGAGACTCTACTAGATCATCCTAATACAATGAGATCAATGAACCTAGGTTCTAATACCATCTTTGTCACGATCCAAGTGACCGTGATTGACACCCACAGTAATCACCCCGATGGATTAACCTTCATGTCCCAACTAACCCATCCAAATTGCAACATTCAAGCTAATAAAATAAATTATCAATCATAAATCGCATAGAAAAAGATTTGCATGAACAAAAGGAAATACTCATGAAATATATATTACATCCCCAAAAATCGAAAGTTATTATACAAAGGACTCTAACTTAAACATTGTCTAAGAGTAGTGGAAACAAATGTCTGGAATCAAAGATATCTTCTAGGAGGATTTGCAGTAGCCTGGGAAGGAAATCAACTCACTGTCAGATAACTTGCCTCCGCTGCTATAGATGTGGTCGATAAGAACTTCTTGGTTCATAGTCTGTACTCAGAAAATAAGTGCAGGAGTGGCATCAGTACGACCACAATGTACTGGTAGGCATCATCGGCTGACCTTAAATAATAT